>JALNIO010001248.1:0-16331 GCA_023509875.1 Rugonectria rugulosa
GCTAGGCATATGAGAACTTCTAATTGGTTCAATCAGAAAGAGTACATCCCATCTGCCTTAGCACATTCAAAGAGATGAAGATGCTGCTTCTGTGAACAAGCTTGATTGCAGCTAAGTTGCTCTGTCGTAGGACCATCCCTGTGGCAAATTGATACCAATTGGCGGTAACTCCCACCGTACAGTTGCCAAGCAAGTTAAACAAGGTATCTAGGTACCGATGCTTCCGGGTCCAAACAGGATCTAATTGTGCATGACAGCCAGGCCAGTTCGCTGAGCATTTGAGTTAACGTGCCCTACTAAAGTCCAAACATGCTTTGCGAGCCATCTTTCATCTCACGTACAATGCTACCATCTCAAACAGCTGCGTCAAGCTACCACGGATAGTGACCCGAATCTCTATGCAAGTCGGACCTATGGAAGAACATGTCGGTAGATAACGCTTTCCGGTCGAGGCATACTGCGAATAGGATCCCAGTCCCGTGTCAAACGAAACCAGAAATCATGAGATCATGAGCTCAATTTTCCAAGCAGCTCTCATGCCACTTTGCAACTACCGCTCCCCGGGCGTTTCCCAGCCCAGATGGCCAGATGATGACTCGGCTGTTGCTCTCAAATCTCCCATCCATGCCCTCGCCGACCCCAGTTCCAACCAAGCCAATGTCATGGATCGGAATTGAAAACATGGAAAAAGAAATGGATGCCAGGAACCATTCGATGTCCATCCAAAATTCATCATTCCTGGCCCTCCCCAACCCGAACAACGAAAACTAGAGATCCCAACCCGTTACCTCCCCCCAATCTCAATAAAAAAAAAAGATATGCTACGCAGTGCTGAAATACTCACCTACACCCCCGAGACAATCGAATGATGCCTCGGCCCATTTCCAAAGCTTGTGACATGATACAGAGCGGACATGGACTTTTCGTCCAGAAAACTCCGTCTCTCTCTGTGGCTAGTAATTACCTCTCTCGCATCTCTGTCCCCTTTGCTTCTCCCCCAGCTTTTGCCCCAACAGAAACCGCATTAGATCGGCAGCGCCAAGCCGAGCGGGCGAATCGGGGCGCTTGGGCCTTCTTCTCTCACTCTCTCTCGCCCTCAAAACTCCCTTTTCCCTTGTACGGGAGTGAGAGGCAGAATAAAAGTGGCGGCCAGGGTCAAAGAGTACTTCCAGATCGGCTACAAGAATAAAAGTCCCAACTATACGAAATTGAAGTCAACACAGCAGGTGCCATACCCGGGTTCCTGGGTGAATTGGGTATCGACTTGAGGTCACGTGGACGGTCACCGGACTACCTTTCTAGAACAATTCTGTCTGCGGCCCTTGCCGCGTGGCGCCAGTGTTTCTTTCCCCTTTTAGATCTGTCAAGCCGGCAGCCACCATCTCAAATCCCAAGCACAGATTGTCCAAGAGCTGATATTACATCTCCGTACAGGTGCATATAGGCAATTATAAGTCCGAGACATTCTCGCAATCCAGCAATGGTGCAAAAGAATCAATACCCGGAAAACATCAGTTCATTATCGTAAAGCCTCATCCAAACAATGTCATGCTAACATGTATATATAATCCTTTTCACAAATGCTCGACGAGGAGCGTTTTTCCCAACTTTCTTTGCCTCCCCTTGCAAACAAAACCCAGCCATGAATACCATAACAATGCTCCGACCAAAAACCGTTAAAGAACAGAAGCGGAAAATCGAAGAAGAAATACAGGATAAATTGAATACAGTATACATGCGATGCGCACCCATCAAACCGAAATGAAGTCTGTCAATGGAAAAAAAAAGAAAACATCATGTCGCTTGCATCGAATTCCGAAGGTCCGTCTGCATCATCGCCTTCGGTGGTTCCCATTCCGATGCATTCAAATCCTCGTCAATCATTTTCTGCTGTCGTATCGCATCACCATCATCGTTGGTTAGATGAGCAGCCCCGATCCCAGTGAGCGAGTCGGGGTCCTTCCGCAAAGTCATCTCAGCCTCTAACTTCGTTCCCTCCTCCTTACCATCCAACCTTGAGGTCGCCTTCACCTGATCATGCTCTTCAACTGGAGTCGAAATCGCTTTTCCCTCCGTACTGTCATGCGCCTTTGACGGAGTCACTGTCCTAGAAGACACCACTGTAACGGGTTCTTGAGGCTCAGGTCCTGTAATACCCTTTTCCTCTGGTGCATTGAGCACTGGTTCTTCCTCCATTTGCTGTAATTCTGGGGTTTCCCCCTCCTGGTTGGTCAGATACTCAGGGACGTTCTCGGAGACGTCTTTCATCGCCGTCGCCGTGTGATCGGGTCCATCGTTGACTGCGACCACGTCCTCGATCTGGGTCACAAGCTCTGTCGGTGGCAACGGCGTTCGATCTTTGCTTTGTGTCCCTTCTTTGAAGGTCTCAAAGGGTGGCATGACTACATCGCAAGCACTGTCTGCCCGGATCGACGTGCAATCCTTCTCTGCTTTTCTCGGCCCTGAAGTAGTTTGTGTCGTAACTGTGGAATACTCCTCTCCCGCCACCTCTGTAGATTTTGTTGTCTCGGTGTTAGACTCTTCCATGATGTACTCCACCTCTGGAAGTTCGACTTCTTTCGCCTTTTCGATATCAGCAGATCGAGGCATCGGGGTAGTTGCCACGCCGCTCTCCTTGACCTGCTCCGGCTTGTCGAGAATACTTCCGCCGTAATTTTCCTCCTCGTCAAGTATTTGGTCCTGCACACTGTCGCCCAAAGCAGTCTCGGAAACTTCCGTGACGTCAGGCTCGATGAGGGTCGTTTTGTTCGCGATGGGCGTTTCGTCAGGCAACATCTCGTCATGGCCAACGTCGCTATAAGATGACGGAATATCCCTGTTTGCGGCCCACGCCGCTATATCGTACATTCGACGAGAATTTTCGCACCCATCGTAATTGCTTGGCAGAGGGCTTGGGGGGGAGCGACCTCGGGTATGATAGTACGGCTCAAATCCAACAGGGCTGGGTTCCGCATATGGCCGGCTCACATACGACCAGTCACTGGGCTGCTCAACCGTTCTGATTTCCGGCTGGATCTCAGCGTAATCGTCACCCAGGTATTGGTTCAATGTGTAGTCTTCGTCGACAGACATTGGCGGCGGATTCAACCTACCGCGGTCAAGGTAGTTTATGGGGAGTGGGAACATCTGAAGAAGCGCAGGCGCCTGGCGTCTCGCCCGAGGATCATCACTCAGGCAGATCTCGGCCATCTGTCGGTACCAATCAGGGATATTGACTTCAGGGCCAAGAATCAGCGGCCGACCTTGGGCCTCCGGTTCGTCTTCTTGCGTCGCAAGTGCCCAAAGGACCATACCCAGCTGATACAAATCCGACTTGACGCCAATGTACATTGAGATTCGTTGGTTGCAGTCGATGAGCGGAGTCGCCTCTGGGGGTTCCCATCCTACTGGGCAGCCCCTCCTGTTGATGTCGATAATCTTGGCGTCGTTATGTTCGTCAATCACAATATTAGACAGAGTAAAGTCACCCTGCACGAATCCCGACTCGTGAATATCGGACAATCCCTCCACAATTTGACGCGCCCACTTTTCCCGTGTCTCCCAGGGAATGTCAAACTCCCCATCTTTGCAAGTCTCGTAAATAATGTCGATGAGAGCACCCTGCTCGGCGTAACTGATGAGAAGTCCCTTGACATGCTCCTCGTCATCGTCTACAACAACCCCGTGAAAACGAATGACATTCCTAGAGTACCGGAGGCTACTCAAAGCATTGACTTCGTACAAGAATTCATCGATTGTCTCGGGACTAGGTATTTCTTTCTTGATGAGAGTCTGGCCGTTGACGTGCACCTTGTATACGAAACCAGACATGTGCGAATCAAAGGTGATCTCACTCTCACGAACTCGTCGACAGTTCAGGTGTTTGATCTGAGAGATGGACGGGTAGGGAATAATTTCCTAGAGTATGGTTAGATAGACCTTCAGAAAGGAACCGGTTAGACTAACATTTCCGTCCTCAACCACATGAACGTGCAGTCTTCCATCAGTAGTTTGAAGCTTCAGGTTGGTGACTGTTTCATAGAACTGAATATCCCTCAGGCTTTCACGAATAGCCTCGTAAATCTTGGCACTTTTTTCTCGTTGGTAGGTCGTGTGTATGAGGTCCATTTCTAATGAGTTGGGAGGCGCATTCCGATAATCCAGGGAGATGGTGACTCTACGCCAAAGATGCTCCTGCTCTCGATATGTGACAAAGAACTTTTCTCTCTTAGACCGATCACGAAAATGCATACTCAGGTTAAGAATCCAGATTTTCTCGAGCTCGTCTGAGATCATAGCATCGTATTGTGAGGTTGTCATGGATTGGGCATCTTCATTCGACAAGGTGTCGTGGATGGCAGATTCGTCGACAAAGCCAGCTTCATTGTCGTTGGCCTTTGGAACCTCCAGGTCTAAATGAGACTCCTCTAGAATGTTATCAACCCGGCTTTCCGAAACAGAGGCTCTTGCAGGCACTTGATTGAAGGTGTTATCCTCCAGGGAGCCGAGAACACCTGGGGCGCTGATGCGGGGATCCTCAAGGGGCTGTGAAGAGATTGAGGCCCGGGGATCTCGTGAACGGTGACCAACAGAAGCGGCTCTTCGTTCATCCGGCGTAGGCTCAACGGGGGTCAAGTTGACTCTCTGCTCTGACTGCTGACGCTTGAAGGTTTGGGCGCGCGGTAAGCCGGGGACTACTCTTCGAGACATTCGACGAATCAGTCCATCCTTCTCGGTGTCGGACGCAGCTTGCTCAGCATCCGGGGCTGATGTTTGCTCTTGGGTCGCTGGCGCCGTGCCGCTAGGCTTTTGCCGAAAGAGCTTTCGTAAGAAGCCTTGGGGTCCTGCCGAAGCAGGTGGTTGAGCTGGTGGCGGCTCAGATGCAGTACTGTTATTTTGGGCCATCTTCCCGACAATGCGATCTTGGACAAGATTGAATGTTGGGGAGGCCTTTAAGTGTCGCCACCACGCCAGATTGTAAAGGCCAGGTAGATCTGGCCAAGATAGGTGCTGATGCAAGCAATCTAGATTGGATTGGTAGAGAAAATGACAAGATATGGCGGTGGCGAGAGTTGGGGCGAGCACATACGTGAGTATGGAGGCTCACCGGTTTTGTTCTATGGACAGAAGTTGAAGCTGAAAAGGAATTGAAACGGTATACTGTTGCAAAAGAGTAAAATCCCAACCATGCACGCCGACATCTGATGATGGAACGTTTGATTACAGACGCACTGACAACCGACGATGATGAACAAGCCACCCAGCCCCTCAATCAAAGACGAGGGCTTCTGGCGTGAGGTGAAGGCAAGAGAGGAGAAGAAGAGAAAAATGAGATCATGTCTCACTCATGAAGAGCAAAGAAGAGCAGTGATGAACGAGCGTTCTTGTTGTTCAAGGCTTTCTCGGTAACGTCAAGGAGGCTGGGCCAATGCGGGTCTCCTCTGGATGAGCGGTCTTGGGGCGAGGCCGACCGGCCAAGGCGGAGGTGGATGCGGCTGAGGAGTAAGACGGAGCGGTGATGAGCCAGCCAGGGAGAGCGTAGGCAAGGCAAAGAGCAATTGAGAAGACGCTTCCTAGCAGTCAAAGGATGACAATCAGAGCCCGAGACCAAGATCGTGAAAAGTGTGGACAGACAAGACGATTCACAGTGGTATTAAACAACGTCGACCTGTCTTAACCGGGGGGCCCTGTAGCCGCAGAGCGGAGAAGTGTGAGTGGGTGTGGTGGGCTGGTGGGTGAAATAGTGACGCGGGAAAAGGCGGCCTTCTATCACTTCCTCTCCATGCCGTCTTTTTTAGGCTGTCCCATAGCAAAAAATAGGCAGGGCCTGGCTGAGCGGTTGAGCTAGCAAGTATCATGTACGTATGTACGACAGGGCCAGCTTTGGAAACCAACCGAGGCCGCAAAGGAGGGCCTGGCGGGTACTTGACTTGGACGTCTGGAAGACCAAAGAAGCCTGATACCGCCCTGCCTTACTTCCGAAGATGACGGAGGCTGGGTTCCAGAAGCACAGCAACGGGACTGGGGTTGGCCAAAGGCTTAGAGGGTCGCCTCTCTCACTCACTGGCTGCCAAATCCCCTGTCACCCAGCCAAAGTGTACTCGCAGGGCTGCGGCCACACCAACCTCATTCGACGGCCCAGGGGCAGCGAGCTTGGTACCTCTGACATGCCTCGGGCTTGAGGTACATGATCCAAAAAGTCCCTGTCGCCCGTTGTTTGTCTGTCGTCTGCGCCTGCAACTCGAGACGGTGACGCTCCCTGGTGGGGATCAAGCGATGAGCTGGCCCCTTTCAGGTCCCCGGTCTCGTCCCATAATCCCCTCGACGCTAAAGACAAGACGGCCCTGATGTACGTAGCGGGAGTCAAAGGGGGTCAAGGGAGGGGGAAGGCGATGCATCAGGCTTGGTCGGGCACTGAAGCTGCCGATGCTCGAGAGACAAGGATCGTTGGGAGTTACGGCCAGCGCAGACCATTGTCGAATCCAGGGTCGAACGATGAGGTGTGTGGTTGGGAGAAAAAGCCCGCACAGACCTGTTTAACTGGTCGCTCACGAGAGAATTAAGTGACGACGAGAAGGGAGGGAAGAGAAAAGGATCTAGAAACGAAACGAGGAACCTGAGCAATGATGTGAGAGAATAGAAGGGTGGGATGGCGGTCCAGGACAAAACACCAATGACCAGAGAGAGAAGTACGAAATAGGCACGCGCAGCTTCCAGGTTTGGAACAACGGAGTATTGGGAGTTTGCACTTTCCCTACGACGTACGTTCTTACTCCCTCAAGTAGGGTGCTCCGTACCTGCCTCAGAACATAGACGGTGATGCCCAAGGGGAAGGAAGGCAGCTGCTGAGTTATTATGGATGCCTAAGCCACCTCCTGCCTTCTGCTCTGCTGTTGTCTCATGAAGGAAAACCCACGAGAGCGGTGTCTCTCTCAACCCATCACCACACCCGAGTCAGGTAACTTATGATGGGAAGTATTTAATGCGTGATGCTAATTCAGGTATCCAACTGCTGAGCGTCAAGTCATCGACCTCGTGCCTCTCCCACTAGTCAGTCCCTGCCTACAGATCAACCAACTCCCACCAACGCCAAAACGAAATCCAAATGCGGAGGATGTGAGCCAGACCTGACAAAACCACGCTGTCGGTGTCGCCAGCAAGGGAACCCGGCCCCCTGGCCAAGCTCAACCTTACCGCCAAATCGCCCAGTACGCACGGCCATAGCAGTCTTCCCCTCCAAGACCCAAGCTTGATCCTCTGGCCGGGGAGCAAACCCTGCGCCGCCCTGGATTGGGTCAGTAGGATGGCTGGCCGTCTCCGAAGACCAGGCTCGAACCACGGGGCAATCTGATCTACCTCGCACTGCCAACCGCAAGCGTCAATGCCAATGATCTAAAATACGCATAGGAGTTAAGTTAGGGCTCAAGTTGGGCATCTGCCATCTGCTAGCACTAGCGTTATTCACCGCCCAATCCTCAGTCATGGCGAGCCATTGCCAGGATGAGGCCGCCAAATCCCGTGGACGAGAATGACCGCCTTGTGCCGTCAACAGACATCGTACGTCCCCCGACACGGAATACGTCACAAAGGTGTGCAGTCTCGGCCATGTCAGCTCCATCTGCTCCCTGCACTTGACCGTCATCATGTGCATCACCTAGCATGCTGCTAACTGGCCAATTGGCCAAGTTATTCGCCGACATGAAACAGAATTCAAGAACAGGCTCCATTTTGACTGCATTCTCCGGCTCACGCACGCCTTTCTTGCATTCACTTGTCTCAGATGCCTGGCTTGGGGAACCACGGGTAAAATGTGCATAGGCACATTCAGGTCGGTGAACCACCATGATCGACAAATGCGATACGGCACGAATTACGTTGAAAGGGTCATGATGAACCGGTCTTATCTCATCTCATCTCATCACATCTTGCATTTTTTCTAGTCTCGTCAGGGGTTCCTTTTTGATCAATGGCCCAAACAGTGGCATCCACCACAGCACTCTATAACATTCGCCTTTGGCGAGCAATTGCGTCCAAAACTCGTCTTCCGCAATCCATGCATCTTCAGTCAACTGAATTACTCGGTCGGAGCCTCATCCCACGCTCACGAATATTTTCTCAATGTGGTGAATCGCAATGTCGAGATGTTACATCATTCGTGGCAGTTGTGTAGCCGCTACAACAGTGAAATGAAGCTCATGGTGTTGCACAACGCCAGGGAACTTACACGAACCGTTTTTTCTTCTTCTCCTCAGCCCAATGATAAGGTCCAATCCATCGACTCATTCTCCAAGCCCAATTACTATCCTATTGGGGGAATGTGTGGGGTTGGGCAGGACTGCAGCATCTCTCACTCTGGCCGAACGAGGCTTTCCGGGCCTGTGACAGGCTGTCAGCTCGCCATGCAAGCAATGGAACTGCATCCCAACACCCTCGGCGTTGCCCGCTCAGAAGTCGTTCTCATCGACTATTGGCTATTCGCTCTCCTGGCTTCCCATTCCTCAGAACGAAAGCGGGGCTGGCGAGTTGAGCCTCCTGTCTCGTCACACCCATCTCACATGTCCCCCGAAAGAGCATTGCCGAAGGCATTGGGGTTCCAAAAACGCTCTCCCGCACGAACAAACATGTCCAATGGTTCCAGCCCAAAGCCATAAGCATGTGCTTCGTGTCCAGAGCATGAACAATGAAGGCCAGGAAGCCCAATAAGTGAAACTAGGCCCGTCCCGCAGTAATCCCCACCGATCCCGCACCGCATCCTCTTCCCGAATCGACCGAAACAAGGACCAGGCACTGGCGGACACTTGCAGTCCATCCCACCAACCGTTAGGTTCCAGTCTTCGGGGGGAAACAACGCTTCTCACTCCATTGCTAACGATTGGGCCACGACACGGCCACATGGCCGTCTAAGCCGCCTCGTCGAGGTTGGAAGCCTGACGGTCCTCGCAGCGGGTGCCCGATCAACCGCATTCGGAACCGAGTCAGTCAGTCTCAGCTGTGGTTTTCTTTTCTATTTTCCTCGAGCACCGGGTTCAATGCCGTCATTGCCTCGTCCTCGACACGACGTTGGTCAAGTCCCCAGACGCAATGCCAGTCAAGTCGCACCGCGTGGCTCTCCATTGTTGGTGTCCTCGAAGCATCATGACATCAGGTGTTTCCAAAACCAGTCTGTGACAGGAGGTCAGATATCATGTTGTTTGTCCAATATGTACAATTATACACGGAGGCATCGACAGCTCGCATCTAGCCGCTGCTGTGCTATGCTCCTCCACCTTTCCCCAAATAACCACATGCCTATGCTGCTATTTGGCGTGTTTTCTAAAAGTACAAGGATTCGGATATTGCTAATAAACAGGAGTGGGAGTCTTTATCATCGTTCCATCTAAGTTTTCTTGCCCAGTGCCCAAACGCCTCCCCCCAACGAGTACCCTTCAATTCCACCCCATCTCTTTGCTCTGCTCGCACGCCGCCTCGACAGTTTGGGCAGTCTGCGCTGGTGCATGTTGCACATAGACTGCCGTAGTCATAGTCAGGCATCCTCGCACATCTAGTCCTCATCTTCAGCGGCATCCGACTTCTTCTTCTCCTTGGGGATCCTGCACTGGTTGGCCTGCTCACGATCTATGTCAGGGAAAACGAGGTTAAACACTTCGGGATACCATGCCACGGGGTGGCCCTCGAGACCTTCCTTGATGTTCTATCGCGTATCTGTTAGTCACATGCCTTACAGTAGATACAAGCGTAAGATCTTGGTGGGGGAATGTGCGGGGGGAGCAACCCTCGTGGGGGCGATGTGCAACGTACCTCTGGGAGTTCCAGCCAATCCGACATGTTATCCTTGGGAAAGATGATGGTCTTGCAGCCTGCACGTCGGGCAGCCACTGTCTTCTCTCGAAGGCCACCAATGCGGAGAACCTTGCCAGTCAAGGTGATCTCGCCGGTCATGGCGACAGTGGGGTTGACGGGGGTATCGAGGGCGAGTGATAGAAGAGACGTAGTCATGGTAATACCTGCCGAAGGGCCGTCCTTGGAGACGGCGCCATCGGGTACGTGGAGGTGCATCTTGGCGTTGTCGAAGAAGTGGTTTTCGGGGAATTCCTTGACCATGAAGGACTTGGCAAAGGAATAAGCAATGGTGGTCGACTCCTTCATGACCGTCTTGAGGTTGCCGGTAATCTCCAAGTGCGGCCGCGTGGTGGACAGCAGAGGGGCCTGCAGGATTGATTCGATGTACATGGCCGCTCCGCCGAGCTGCGTCCAGGCTAGACCCATTGAGACACCCGGCGGGCTCACCTCGTAGAGGCGATCCGAAGTAAAGACGGGAGGGCCGACGTAATCGTTGAGGTTGTCCTTGCCGATAACGACGTGGACAGAATCAGGGACCTTGAGTGGCTTGCGAGGCTTTTCGGTGGTCTTGACTTGATCCGAGTCGGAGGAAACGTCGGAGCTGGACTCCTTTCCTTCAGCAGTCTCGGCAGCCTTCTCGGCCTCTTTGATGGCAGACTTGCCCTCCTCGGTGAGAGCATCCTCCTCGGGGAGGACGCTTTCGCCAAGCTCTTGGACAATCTTGAGAGCGGATTTCCGGTAGACCTTCTCAATCTGCTTCTTGAGGTTTCGAACACCAGACTCTCGGCAATAAGACTTGATCAGTTCTTCGATAGCCTCCTCACTAAGCAAAACATCCGCTTCCTTGAGTCCTGCCGCCTCCTTGGCAGCAGGAGCCAAGTACCGCTGAGCAATGGCCATTTTCTCATCCGCGACGTATCCCGAGAGCGTGATGAGCTCCATACGATCCAACAGCGGTCGCGGAATAGTATCGGTCATATTAGCTGTGCAGACAAATAGAACCTTGGATAGATCCACGGGTACATCCATGTAGTGATCCAAGAAAGAGCTGTTCTGTTCGGGATCGAGAAGCTCAAGAAGAGCAGAGGATGGGTCGCCCTGGTATCCTCGGCCAATCTTGTCAATCTCATCAATCAGGATGAGAGGGTTCTCAGTCTGGCATTTCTTGAGAGCCTGGATGATACGACCGGGAAGAGCACCGACGTAGGTTCTTCGGTGACCCTTGATCTCGGCAACATCCGTCAAACCGCCGACACTGAAACGGTAGTATTCTCGGTTGAGGGCGCGAGCAATCGACTTGCCGATACTCGTCTTACCCACACCGGGAGGACCAACGAAGCAGAGAATCTTGCCTTCAACAGTACCTCTGAGTTTACCAACGGCGATAAACTCCAGAATTCGGTCCTTGACATCTTTCAGGCCATGGTGATCCTCGTCGAGAACACTGACAGCATTAGGGATGCCAAAGTTTTCGGGGCTTCTCTGGCCCCAGGGGATCTGAGTCAGCCAGTCCAAGTAGTTCCTCGTCACATTGAACTCGGAGGCAGCCGTCTCCAGATGCGCAAGCTTGTTAAGCTCCTCATCAAACACTTTTCGGACAGCATCGGGCATCGCAAGCTTGGCTCCCTTTTCTTTGAACTTTTCGACGAGCTTATCTTTGCCGTCAGACTCGAGGCCGAGTTCTCTGCGAATTCCCTTCATCTGCTCCATCAGCCAGTACTCCCTTTGCCTCTTGCTGATCTTATTCTCCACGTCCTTGCTTATTTTAGACTGGAGCTGGGCATTCATGAGTTCCTTTTTGAGGACTACGAGAGCTTTCTGCATTCGCTCCTCCACATTAAGGCAACCAAGGACTTCTTGGAGCTCCTTTTGCTCCCCTGAAGACACAGCAGCGGCAAAGTCGGCCAACTTGGCGGGCTCTGATGTCACATTTCCGGTAGACTGGCTCATTGAGAAGGTTGAGATCTGGTCTCTGAAGAGATTGTTCATGGTGGCAACCTCCTTGAAGACGTTGACAATCTCGTTGGTGACAGCTCGAATGACGGGACTCTTGGGGTCGTAGGGCTCGTCGACGAGATTCTCCACATTGACCAGACTGACGGGGTACTTCTTGAGAAACGAAGTGGGCTCGTACTTCTCGGCCACCTGGTCAGGCTTCTTCTCGACGGCACTCTCCTCGAAGCTGGCCACAACATCGCCCTTCTTTTCTTGCGTAGTGTCCTCCTCGGCCGCCTTCTGGGGAATAGGTTCGGGAGTCGGCTCGGTCTTGGTTTCGGACTTCTTGGCATCCTGACCGCCAGGGGGCAACAAGCTGGACAGTCGGATTCGGCGATGAGGGTAGAGAATTGCGGTCAGGGCACCTTCTTGGCCGTGAATGGGGAATGCACTTGTAATTTGAGCGAAAACACCAACATCGTAGACGTCATCCGGGTTGCGAATGACATCCTCGTCCTCATTCTCGTCCTTGAACAAGAAGGCACCCACGTATGGCTGGCCACGCTTGATCGACTCGGTGATTGCGGTCGCAACGTCGGGGTCCTTGATGGTGATTGCCTTGTAGAAACCGGGGAATAACGGCCGTCGGGCAATGGGGATGGCTAGGACCTGAGGGTACACTTCCGGGACAACGGGCTTCTGGAGAGCCTTCTCGGCCGACTTTCGACCGCGCTTACCACCCTCGCCTCCGGAGCCATCGTTGCCGGAGCCGGAGCCGGCACCTCCTGCTGCACTTCCCGCCTTGTTGTCCTGACCACCGCTGTTCTTGGCGGAGGCCGATGAGTCGGTGCTCTTCGCTTCGGTCGATGCCTTCTCTGCTGCGTCTTTCCGCTGGTGCTCGAGGTTTGCCTTGGCTTCCTCTTCGGAAAGAGGTTCCGTAGCAGGTTCCACCCCTGGGTCGAAGAAACCTTTATCATTGTCGTCCTTCTTGCTCAACCTGGCAGATGTGGAAAAAGCGGCTCCGGCCAACCGGGGTTGAAGAGCCGCCAACCGGCGACTGCAGATGTGGGTGTGTCTGTAAGCTGGTGAAGAAGCCCATCTTCGTCCGATGGCTTCGGAGGAGACTCGTGAAGCTTGGGCGACGGTGCGCTCGAGGATGAGACGACCGGAGAGGCGTGAGCGAGGGATCATGGCCGGTGGAGGCTATCGGGAGGACGAAGCGAGGACGGGACGAAGAGATGGTGACTGTGGGAGCCCCCCGCGCTGGGCAACTCGGTGCAATTAAGCAGTAAAACAGAGAAGAGCGGGTATAAAAGGAGAAGAGTAAGAGAGAGAAGTTGACAGGTATTAACGAAGTGGCTCGACAGGGGGAGGTTGACAAGCAATTGTGCTCATCGCCGCTTTTGGTGGAGGCGACTTAATAATGTCGTATGGCGACGTCGGACTAATAAGCAGCCCTCGACATCATAAATTTCGAAGTCACCATGAGCTTCCATCGGCTGAATGTCGGTAGCGTGGCCGGCCATTCCCGGCATTACGGCCGCCTCACTGCTTATCAGATTGCGATATTTCTGTAGCGGGGCTCGCGTGCCATTTGGCACTCAATTGATCATGACAAGTTCAGGACAATTTGATACAGATATATATCAATTGCGCAACATATTTAAGAAACTGGTCAAATCATCCTACCACATCTGATTCCTCCATCTTCAATTGAAACACATCATTTATTGAGCAATTGCTTCATTAGTCATTGCGCTATGAATCAAAAGCACAGACGTCATACGTAAGTCGACATGTGCCTGGAGCTCCCAATTGCCTATGCGGGCATCATTGATGCGGGAGTGGCGGAGATGAAAAATATCCAATGTGCACACACTTTGATGGCGGCAGGATAGATGCAGATATATATACAGTTGCAATCGTAAGGAGCTCCAAGACGACAGTGTCAACTAGAAACATGCCTCTGTTAAGCTATATGCATTGAATACCTATGGACAACAGCCTCTTTTATAACCTCCTCTTAACAAGCTACCTACCCTACAGTTACTACAGTGACCAAATCTATAATGATTAGTACCAGTATACACGGTGTACATATGTACCATCTCAAGCAGCAGATACAACTAAATCATTTATAACTCTATTCTCTTAACTTGATTAATGTTTCTCCTGTTCCCATTGTGTTGTGGACTTGAATGGTCAGATTCTCATATGAGAGTGTTCACTAGACCAATATGACGTACTCGTAGATGTACCCTACATTTTTGTCAACCCCGCCAACCCTCTTCCCGAAGCAGTCGCCGTGAAACTCCTTCCTAACACAGCAGCTCCCTCCAATACGGAGCGAGCGACCTTTAAATTCATCATATAACTCAACCTCCACACAAACATTCTCATCTTCCCACACACGTTGAATAGTATCTCATCTTTCCCGACGACATATCTCAACTCTAGGACGGCTTTGTATCCATCATCTGAGCTTTACTAACCCCGCATTCATCCCACTGCACAAATTTTCCTTTTCCCATCATGGCGCCAACCGACCAGGACAGTGACGTCGCTTCTTCCGTTAACAACCTCTCCCTGAAAACCACCAAGGACACGAAAAAGCCCACCAAGAAGAAAGCAAAGAAAGTTGTCGCCGATTCGTGGGAAGACGAAGACGTCTCCGAGTCGGATCCCGAGCCTGAACCCGAGGCAGTGGTCAAGGAAGAGCAGCCAGCAGCCCCTCCACCAACACCCCTTTCCCCCGTGGGAGCATCGTGGCCTGCACCTTTAGGGTCATCTTCTTCCCCTTCTCCCCGGAACCCCGAGGATTCATCGGCGCGCCGGCCGGAGAAGACGGACGCGGTGGCCCGGAGGATGATTGCCGCCGGCTTGGGGCTCAAGGCGCCCAAGCAGACGGAGGAGCAGCGCGCGTATCAAAAGTCGATCCGGGAGCAGGAGAAGAAGCGCCGAGAACAGGAGAAGCTTGCGGAGCAAAAGGCCAGGGAAGACGCTGAGAAGGCCAAGGCGGCTGTTTGGGATGACTGATGCAAAGAGGATGTTGGGTCTACTTTGGTCATTTTCACTTGGGAAAAAGGGGTGCATAGATGAGAATATGCCGCCTTTCTGAGACTATTCACCCAAGCTTTAGCTATGTATATAAGCACACAGCGAAGACAAACTTCGAAGAAAGAGCAAGAAAAAAAAGAAGAAGCCTTGGCTGTTCAATTCATACTCAAATATCTAATCCTTTCCAAATGTCATGTCATGCATCTGCTTGGTCTCACTCGGCAAGATTCTTGAGGCCCTTTTGGACCGAAGGACGGGCCAGAAGCCGCTGATTCCAAGCGTAGTAGTTCTTGTAGGTTTCCTCAATGTTGTACTGCTCGGTGAGGTTGCCAAGGTGAGGGAGGAGCTGGTTCCAGGTGACAAAGGCGAGGTCGGCGTAGGTGCTGGGCAAAAGGGTCAACAACTGATAGGGAAAAAAAGGGGGGGCGGGGCGGTGAGAATCTACCATTTATCGCCGACGAGGTACTCCTTGCCCTCGAGGATCTTGTCCAGGACCTGGACGACGCGGATGGTCTGCTCCTTGTAGCGCTCCTTGGCCGAGGGGACGTCCTCGGGGTGGAACATGTGGAACCAGGCAGCCTGGCCGTAGTAGGGACCCTTTCAGAAAGAGGTCAGCAGGTTTTTTTACTGAGTTTCTTGGATTGAAAGGTGGGAGAAGAAACGAAGAGAGAGAGAGAGAGTGTGTGTATCTTACCTGGCCGGACATTTGAAAGTACAGGTACTGCCTCAGGTACCACTTCTCGGGGGCCGAGGTGAATGTGAGCTTGTGCTCCGTGTCGTACGTGTCGACGAGGTACTCGATGATGGCGCCCGACTCCCACAGGGTGAGGCCGGTGTTGGGGTCCTGGATGGCGGGGAGGCGGCCGTTGGGGTTGATCTTGGTGAAGGAGTCGTCCTTGGGGTTTGCGATTGTGATCTTGGATGCAGAGTGAAGGGTCAGTATGGAGGGGATGGGATGGGTTTGGTTCGAGGGGGGAGGGGGAGGATTGCTTACGGGAGTGTAGGGGATGTTGAGTTCTTCGAGGATGATGATGACCTTTTTGGGGTTGGGTCCGCGGCCTGGATGAGGTGTTAGTTACGACGTGGATGTATGATGTGGGCATGAGTTGGTTAGATTGTGTACCGTGGACGTAGATGGTGATGGGCTTCAAGTCAGAAGACATGTTGGACGAACAAGGCAAAGGCAAAAAGAGTCTCAGATGGTTGGTTGAATGGATTGAATTGGCAAGTTTGATGCTGTCGATTCCATCATCTAATATCGTCCATCTCTCCTCCTCACTTATACCCGTCACAGCACACCTCCCGTCGTCCACCATGATGCAAAGTTAGGACGAAACTCCGCAAAAGACTTAGAGACCAGCCCAATCGTGCTTTCAAAGCATGGCATGACAGATTTCTAAGCTCGACCTGGCCAAGCATGACTCTTGTGCTGCAAGTGACAAACCGAGAAATGTATTCGCAATTTCATGCAGGTCCCTCCCTTAACTCTCCGCTCCCCC
>JALNIO010001252.1:4090-54331 GCA_023509875.1 Rugonectria rugulosa
CGACGCGCGGGGCGACTCCTTGCAGTAGCATCCCTTTGTCTATATATTGCTTTTCATTAAATAGACTTTGTTTTTGATCTATTAATCATATTCCTGGGTGTTTTATCATGCCTCGTTCAAGCCACTCATACCTTATCTTTACGAGGTTCGAGGTTATCATCCTGCCTGCTTGGTTCCACCTCGGAGTCCTCAATAATTTGGACGACGTCTGTAATTGGAGGTCCCGTAAAGCTTTTCCGGCCTCTCAGCCGAAAATAAACCAAGCTAATAGTAGCAAAGCCTATAGAAACGACACTTGCATAGTTAATATTGCTCGTTGTGACAGGTAATTGGGATGGGAAGGAGAAAAGAAAAAAGGCGACAGCAACCCAACCGACAGATACCAAATTGAGAAGATATCCCCAATTTCCAAGAGAAAAGGCTGAATTCTGTACTAGCCGTCATTTTCGTGGAAGCGATACAAGTATGGGCGACACAAAGGACGCTGATAGACAAATACCTGTTGATCCGGTGAAGGCGTTGAAGGCAGCTCAAGTTGACATCCAAGCTCTGATGAGCAGCAGCCACCCAGTGATCGACGAGGTGTCAACAATGTACTTTGGTGTAGACAAGACAGAGGACATGTAGTATAAGCCACCAGCGGTCGGATACAGGCGCAGATTTCTGCCAGAGAGTTGATTTGAAAAGATTTATGAAGTTTGCTGTGTATGAGCAACCTAGTCGGACTATGTAGCTGCTGTCCATGAAGCTGAGAGTCCAAACAGCAGGGACATGTCAGAGGGAGAAATAGATATCAGAGGGGACGAGAACGACAACCAACCGGAAAGTTAAGGGAGACGCAAACAGCTACGACTAATGGGCGTTTGGGAGGCTACCCCTGGGTTTTCTAAACTTCAAAGGCTGCAAAGGCGATTTTTTCATCATTTTGCTATATAAACCAGTGTAGCGTGCCTCTCAGGTTATCTCAGTAATCAAGTCCAAGTTAACAAGCTGTAAACCGCACACTCTTAACCTGGGTCCAATCTTTCAGTCCATCGACTCCGTTCTCAACCCCCTGGCCGCTCTCTAAACATTTGTAAGTCGGAGAAAACTGATCATAAGAATCGAACAAGCTTACGTTTCCAGCCGCCGAAAGGCGTATAGGTCCTCCAGTGAC
Organism: Rugonectria rugulosa; assembly: GCA_023509875.1. NCBI lineage: Eukaryota > Fungi > Ascomycota > Sordariomycetes > Hypocreales > Nectriaceae > Rugonectria > Rugonectria rugulosa. The sequence continues at coordinate 5,247 of JALNIO010001252.1, forward strand.
CACCGTTTACGCTGACCGTGCCAGCTTCTAGCCTACGAGTGAATCGAAGGCATCTTCCCAAGTCGTTGGTCCAGAGGAAAGCTCCGAGGCCATACTCTGTGTCGTTGGCCATCTTGAGCACCTCGTCATCCGTTCTGAAGGTTATAACGACAAGTACCGGGCCGAAAATCTCCTCCTTCAAGACCTTGGCATCTGGCGCAGGCTTGGTAAAAATTGTTGGTCGCAGATAACAGCCCTTGTCCCCAACTGACTCACCACCCATAAAGAGCGTAGCCTCCTTCTTTCCGGAATCAATAAACGACTTGACAATCTCCTTCTGGCGACGATGGAATAGTGGCGAACTCCATGTCTTCTCGTCTAACGGGTCCGATTCCAAGTTTGCCTCGTAGGCCTGGACAATCTTTTGCAAAAGTCCCATGACCTCGTCCGCGACCGACTCGTGCAAATACACCCGCGTCCCTAGCATACACCCCTGACCATTCAAAGTCAGGAAATTAGCGCAGTGGCGCGATGCGAGCTCGATGTTGGCATCCGGGAAGACAATGATGGGCGATTTTCCCCCCAGCTCCAAAGTCATGCGTTTCATGTTGGATCTCGCTGCGGCAACCTGAATATGGCGCGCAACCGCAAGGCTGCCCGTGAAGCTGATCTTGCGGACCTTCATGTGCGCGGCGAGGGCGGCGCCGGCTTCAGCACCACCCGTGATGCAGTTGACGACGCCTGGGGGCACGCCGGCTTTGACAGCGAGAGAGGCGATGAAGAGGGTAGACAACGGATTCAGCTCGCTGGCTTTGACGATGATGGAGTTGCCAGCAGCAAGCGCAGGCGCTACTTTCATACAGTAGCACACAATCGGCCCGTTATATGGGACAATAGCTGCGCAAACGCCATACGGCTGGTGCAGGGTGTACTAAGTACAGAAGGGTAAGTAACAAGACGACTCATAATGTTGACCTATCATCTCCTCACCTCAACTGAGTTGTCCTCCGCCTTTAATAGCCCACCATGAAATGTGTCAATCATATTACGGTAGTCTAAGTTTGTTGATTTAGTTAGCATAGGTAGTCACTTGTCCACGAAAAATGCTGGGATCAAGATCCTCTTGATGAAAGTTTCTCACATAGAAATTCTTCTGCACCATTCGTAGACTCAAAGGTGCTAAAGCCGCGCACTTTCCCAACTAGAATTGCCTCAAGCCAAAAGATTTGCTCCGCATGCTCTCTAACAAGGTGGCCATATCTCACAAGGGCGTCACGGCGTTCATGCTTGCATTTCGACTGTTAGCAGGGGAAGTGAATCATAGGCAGGTGGCCTTTTCTACGTTACTCATAGTCTGCCACGCCTCGAAACCTCTTTCCGCCGATTCAACCGCGATATCGACGTCCTGTGCGTTGGCCCACTGGAGCTCTTTGTCGATAAGTAAGCAAGATGGAACAGCTCGGTCGCCTATTACCCAGACATCACGTACCTTCAGTGACGGCAGTGTCATTGACAGCAGATACCAGGGCTTGCTTCTCATTGCCGATGCTATCAACCCATTGGCCGTCGATAAACAACTTAATGGGGATAGGATAACGAGTGAGATCAAAGGTTACAGATGCCATGTTGTGTTAATACTACACATGTATTTTAAAGCGAAAGGGAAATATCTTTGAAACAGAAGAAACTCGATGAGACTAAGTCATGTTGGCAAAAATCAGGGTTTCATGGCGCAACGAGGGTACATTATATGAGTTTCTGGCTCACAGGCTTGAAGCTCTATTAGGAATTAACTATCTTGGCAATCATGGGTACCGCTACCTCCTCCCTCCAAGGTTCCGGACGAGTTTATGCGTTTGGTTCTTCCTGTGTGTGGTATGGATCGACAAGGAATAAGACGATAGGACCTTAAAAAGTAGTTATGGTTCGGAAAAATATGGGTATTGGGTTGTATTTGGCGCGGTATTCTGGCACAATCCCAACGTTAGATCAACTGTTTAATCCAACATAACGCCAAGGCCACGGATGAAATGGAAGACCACTGAGGCAGAATCGTGGGCCGAGGTTAAGTGTGTTTGAGAACTCGCCGGGATACACTGCTCAGTATTGACCCCAAAGACCCGAAGCCAGGTTATGAGCCACGGAGATAACGGAGGCAACACAGACCGGAGACTGAATGGATAAATAAGGTTGCAACTAAATTATGCATGTGTCTTCAGGGATTTAGTTAAGGTTATTGCTGCAAGATTCTGCTGTTGAAATTACTGTTGAAATCACTGCCGCAGAGTCACGCATTCCAACAAACATGTCAAGTTGATGATGATGAATCGATTTGAACTACCGACTGGTTGCCTCCGAAGAAGAACCCCAGCGCCGATTAACTTTTCCGTCCGCAGCATCCAGAACCCCAACGCCAATTAACATTCCCTCCCGCATACAGTCACAACGCCGATTAATATTCCCTCCCGTAAACCCCAACGCCGATTAACATTCCCCCCCCGCATCCTAACGCCGATTAACTTTTCCTCCCCTTCGCCAATGTGGTTCCCTCCGATTCAGCGCAGTTGGGTCATCAACATGCGCCCACCAACTGGACATCGGTCTGCAATTCCATCAACCACATGAGGTACTGCTTGTTGTCAAGCGAGGCTTCCACTGCTGTGGGGTGGTGGCCTCTCGCGAGCTTCCTCGCAAGCTTGTGTAATAGGGCCCTCTCAGCCCGAATCCACTTATGTCGGTTGTCGTACGTGTGGCCTGGAGGAAACAGGCCAGGCAGCAAGAAATCCTTGAGCTCGTGATGGGGGAGGCGAGCTAGGTCTGCCTCAAGGTCGTACCGGAGGCCGTTTCGGTATGCCCTTGCGATATTGCAATCGTCAAGGGGTTGCAGATCGTTTCGATAAGATGCAGCCATTGGAGCGATAGTTGTTTCAGGTGTTATTTGAGATTGTGAGATGGTGTGTTTTCTACGGAAGGAGGCTAGCCTACTTGGGCTGTAGACGAAGAGGATTTATAGCTATTCCCGCGGCCATAAGGTTGCTGGTTTATTGGTTGAAGGAGGCTGGTTGAAGGAGGTTGTTGAGATCTCTACTTGAACTTTATTGATTTGAGTTTACTGTGTATTTGGCTTGGGTATGAGCCTCTATTGTTGTTCCTACTGCTGGTTTGGCTGGGTTACTTTATCCCTTGATGGTCTAGGCCACAGGCGCTGTGAAGTCTCACGCAAATTGCTGCAAGATTATCAGGAAACAGACAGGAGCCGTTGGCGTAAGATTGGCCTCTAGGCAACCAGCATGTCAACTAAGAGGCACGACCTATGCTTGGGTCCAAAATCTAGGCAAAGCTATTTTCTATGTGGTTTTCTACAGCTTGTTAAGAAAAAATGTAACAGGCTGAGCCCGTGAGGGCCTCGGCGGACACCCCCAGCTGTCACCATGGAAGGGTCCCGATTTCGCCGACGTACACGGAGACCGAGCCCCGACACCCGGCCAGTGAACACATCATGCCTTGACCCTGGTTCCTATTTCACCGAGCAAGTAAAAAGACAGCTAGAAGAGCTGGGGCATGAAAAGTCCCTTCTCGCCATAGATATTGCCGAGCTAATCAAGCGCCGAATGAAACGCCGAAAGATGAACCCCATGAGCGAACCAAGTCGTTTACTGACATATCGAGTTGTCACCCGCAACTCATCGCATTCCTAAAAGCATGGCCTTGAATGCCAAATTATCAAATTAACTAATGTGTGCGTGCCGTGCCACAGCTGGAGGGTCGAACGCTCTCTAACTAGCCAGGTTGCCCTGTCGCAAGAAGCAGTGCAAGCAGCTGTGTCTGCGGGCACTAAATATTAGGCAAGATGAAGAGCTTCGCAAGGCGATACAGACCTCACAGTCTTCTAGTCGAACTCTCAAGGCAGCTCGGGGAGTGGTAGTGGGGAAATTACTCTTAATTTCATATTTAATTCATTCCACTTCTGTCACGGGCCAGACAGGCGTTCTTCAACACTCTATTGTCGTTGGATTGATTCATATACTCAGGTTAGTACACAGTTGTCCTTGCAGTCAAATAAGCGAGGTAAACCTAAATATAACTTGTTTGACCCCGAAACTTCCAATTCTTAGCCCATTATAGGAGATTGAAGGAGAAAGCATGAAGCTGAATGTGACTTGAAGTGACTGTTTCCGCTCCATCCGAGATGATGATCCCTACCGGGCTTGTTTGCCAAGCCTTATGTGGCATCACCACTGAGCAACATATGAATCAGATAGAGCGACCAATATGCCCGCTCAAATGGAATATATGGGAAAGCTGGGGATAGGTGTGCGAACTCGTCGAATATTAAAGTCTCTTCCCTTCCCAGGAGACGTCAGCCCCTTAAGCTTTACACAGCACCTCTCGTCACACTTTCGTGCCAAACGCATATTTCAACAATGCTCATATCCAGCCTCATCCTAATCTCAGGTTTTATACAATATTCCTTGTCGCTTTCTAATGCAATCCTGGATCAAGTTCGTCCAGAGGAGAAAACACCAACCGTCAGGATAAAAAACGGCACATTGACCGGCGTATACAATCGTCATCACGATCAAGACTTCTTCTTAGGCGTGCCCTATGCATTGCCGCCAGTGGGCGAGTTTCGCTTTCGCCGATCGACTCCCCCTGAGGCATGGAACGGAACTAGAACAGCTTCCTCATTCGGCCCATGGTGCGTGGGCAACTCGCTCGGACTGGCTGGCTTCAGCCAGAACACAACGGCCACAATGAGTGAAGACTGCCTTCATCTCAACATTATTCGTCCAGCTGACGTGGGAAACTCCAAGCTTCCTGTGCTTGTTTGGATCCATGGTGGTGGATGGGATGAAGGTAGTGGTACTGATGAAAGATATAATGGTACTTTTTTGGTCCAAAAGTCAGTTTGCATGGGCACACCAATCATTTTCATTAGCCTGAACTACCGGCTAGGTGTTTTTGGTATGATGGCAGGCTCGGTTTTTGAGGCAGAAGGCCTGACAAACCTCGGTTTGCTTGACCAACGACAGGCACTCGCTTGGATCCAGGAAAACAAAGTATACTTTGGCGGCGACGCATCGCGCGTCACGATTATGGGCGAATCTGCTGGCGCCATTTCCATCGGCTACCACCTTGTCGCCTATGGCGGCCGTGACGACGGGCTCTTCAGTGCTGCTATTGCCCAAAGTGGCGACCCCTTTACCTTCATACCGTGGTTTCGGAATGCCACTCAACGTGAGGCGGATTACAACGCGCTCCTCAACAGTACGAGCTGTGCGGGCGCCGCGGACGCTCTCGCTTGCCTTCGAGTTGCTCCGACTGGCTTGTTAAGAGAGGCCAGCAACATCGTGCCGCGTTCTTTTACTATAGACGGGGATCTAATACCGGATTCCAACCTGCGTCTTCTTCGAGATGGCCGTTTTGTTCGCGTACCCCTCCTCATTGGATCCAACAGAAATGAGGGCACATCTCTCCTGCAGGCTCGCATGTCGCAGCCACTCAACACCCAGGACGACTTTGTGGCTCTAATCAACGGCGCGTGGGGTGGCGCAAAGTTGTCAGACGGTGCAATTCAATCGTTTGCGCAACTGTACCAGGAGGAAATCGAAAACCCTTCTGTCGCCGGATTAGGTACAGTGCTGCCTAACCCAGGTCCTCGCTACGGTCGAGAATACGGCAAGGCGACGTTGTGGATGGGCGACGCCATGTTCACTGCTGGTCGTCGATTTGCAAACCAAATGTGGGCTACCCATGATACACCTAGTTACAGTTTCTTCTTCGATACTGTCACAGCTAACGTTGATACGGAAACGTTGGGTGCCGCTCACTTCCAAGAAATCCCATATGTCTTTGGCAACTCAGATGGCGTAGGTTGGCAGGTTGACCCGTTTCCAACTGAACCCAACTTGAGGAAGAGACACAAGAAATTGGCGGAGGTTATGAGCTCTATGTGGATTTCTTTTGCAGTTGAGAGGTCGCCTAATATTCATAGAGGTATGTCATCCATCTCTTTTAATATTCGGAGTTTCATATCACTCAATGTCCACTTTCTGCTCTATTTTGCCAGCGAAATACGCCATTACACCAATCGGAGAACTCTTTTTACAAATTATGAAAGTTCTCCATTAGCTGACTAATGGTTTCAGGTTTCGGCGCCGATATCGTGTGGCCAACTTACTCCAATAAGTCTGCCACGAATATGGTTTTCAGCGCCTTAGAGGGCGTTGGTTTACAAGCTGACACATGGCGAACAAAGGCCATGGCTTTAATGGCGTATCTCGCATTGGGTGAAGCTAGCTGATCAGTGTAGAGTCTAAATCTAAACTCATCTATGAATATTGTCGAACAGGCGGTGGTTCATTAGGCAGTTGGAGTGTAGAGGAGCTCTAGCCCCGCTGCATGCAGCTACGACTCGTATTGTGCGAAACGATAACCGAAAGCCTCGGCAATAGTTATAGTAGGTAGCCTAGTGGTATTGCCGTTCCGCTCGTACGCTACGATTCGTACATTAAAAATCCTATAATCACTCTTCAAGACCACGTGTACGGGATCTGAGGGCATTATATTTTCTTATTCAATACAGCTTAGTAACTTACCGACGGTCGTCAGTGCATGTTCAAATCAATGTTCATAGTTGGTGGGGCAAGGTAGATGAATTTGCCATTAAATAACGTAGCCACCAGAATGGCGGCAAGGCCAGGCCTAAGGGTTATACCCTTCACTCACAGCATCATCATTAGTTTGATGTTGAGAATGTTTATCCTGAGAGTCGTCTACCCAATGTGCTTAAGCAGTCGAAGTGCCCGTTGCACACAATACATAGCTTATGGCTGCCGGAAATATAGGGACCGCCAGTAGATGCATCTCCCTTGCTACGGGTGTCGAGGAGTGAGATGTCGAAGGTAACGACGCGTTACTGATCTGGACTCCGCTGAGTTGAGTTGGCGGCAAGTTGCTTCGGAAATATGGCTGGCTCTGTCAGACACTGCTGAACCCGAACGGCGTGGACTTGAACCCCTTGAGCCATAAGGTGTGATTTATACATGGATAATTTTAGTTATACACGAGGCATACCCTCTTTTTGCAGGCCTTTCCCAGGTCCTAAAACCCCAGATGGTACGTGACCGAGAGGCGGTGCGTTATGATTCTTTCACGTCATTGAAGAGATTAATTTCATAGCATTGCATATAGAAACAGCCCGGTCTAGGAATGATTTCCGTTGTCATTGTTTGCACTGTCAATTCATTTCCTATGCAGCTCACCATACTAGCTAGTGATGCACTTACCCTCTAGTCATTCTTTACCTCCGCATCGTCTCCTTCTCTTGGTCCGCGTAGGATCCGGCTTGCGCCCGATGACACGCCTCGGGTGTGTTTGTCCAATGTCCAAGGTTGTTGCTCCACGGCATTCTATCAGAGGATCTCTGCGTCACTGGCACACCGGGAATTACATTTTTCAAGGCTGAAGAGGAGTCCAATGTCTTGGATCACCCCCATTGAACCAGAGATCTTGCGCATCATTACCCTACATTCGGTTATCGTTCAAGAGATACAAAACAGAGGAACGCAAATATTCGAGATTTGAGAAGAGAGGTAATGCGCAATTTTTCATCAACCATATACTAGTCGCTCCATGTTCATAGATGAGGATGAGCCATTGCAAGATACAGCAAGGTGTTAGATCAAGTCCAAGTAAATCCTGGGACTCAATATCGTCATCGAAACGTCAATTGTATAAAACAGAAAGTAGTTAAGCGTCGTCTTCCGTTATTCAGATAGGCAGTTCAGCCTTATTTCAATCAACCTCGCACATGAATCTTGGTCTGTTCCCCCCAACTTGCCTAGCCAAGCCCTGTGTTGTCATTGCCATAACTGGTGGTATGCAGCACATGCAGCGTTGAGTGCAACGGTCTGGTGCATTTTGAATCTCCACGTTTGTTGGCCTCATCCAGCTTCAGTAGCCGCCCATGAATAGAGGCGGGACTGAGAACATTTGTTGTTGACATGCACTGGTCCAAGCCGGTCCAGGTCCTGTCACTAATAGGGTTATAATAAATTGGTGCGACTCTTGTCTTGACATTGTAGTCGGTGTTGACTTCTGGTGTGCCACTCACTTACTTGACACAAAGATTGTATTTCACAATGTCTCTGCACAACAAAGTTGCCGTCGTCACCGGGGTTCCCATAGCATAGGGGAGGGTATTGCAAAGGAGCTTGGCAAACGCGGAGCAAAGGTTGTCATCACCTATGTGTCCTCTTCTGCGCGAGCAGACGAAGTGGTGCGAGCCATCAAGTCAAAAAGCGACGCTATAGCCGTCCAGGCAGATTGCATGGATCCAGGAGCTCCTCGGAAGGTCGTTTCCGTCACAATTTCAGCCTTTGTAAGCAAATCGACACCATCGTCAATAACGCAGGCGCTGGAGATGAGTTCTATCTCAAGGACACCACCCTCGAACATTTCGACAAAGTCTTCAACACAGACGTCCTCTTTCCAATCTTTCTGGTCCAAAGCGCTCTGCCTTACCTCCAGAAAGGGGGAAGGATTGTCAACTTATCGAGCGTGGTCGCACGACAAGGTAACTCAAGACGCTACTGCGTGTTCGTGCCTGAAAACTTACAAGCGGATTTTAGGATGGAAGATGCAAGGCGCTTATGGAGCCTCCAAGGCATGCATGGAAAGCTTCGCATGTACCTGGGCTGTAGAGCTGGGGCACGAGTACGCGGTTACCGTCAACGCAGTAAACCCTGGGCCTGTAGTCACGGATATGCGGAAGTAAGTGCCTCCATGACACTGACTTCGTATCAAAACGCCACCGAGGCTAACATTGAACAGAGCCACGCCTCCCGAGTCAATGCCAGGAATCCGGAATTTCATTGACAACACTCCCGCCGCACCAAGAGTTGGGGAAGTGGACGATATTGTCCAAATAGTTTCATTTCTATGCGAGGAGACTTCTCAATGGGTCACTGGATCAACTGTTTGCGCAAATGGGGGAGCATATTTTGTCTAGAAGGGGGTTGCGGACATTACTACTTTGTGTGTGCTTGGTGATCCCGCCGTCAGAGGAGCCCTGCTTGCTTAGCACAAAGCATTAGACCCAAATACGCCTGTATCTTTATGACTTAGGCATCGGGCACAGATTCTACCTCTTTTACAACCTTTGCTGGAGACCCAATCGCTACAGAAAAATCAGGAATGTCCTTTGTCACAGTGCTTCCAGCGCCAATAGTGCAGCCCTTGCCAATTCTAACACCAGGCATGATGATTGTGTTTCCGCCAATCCAACAGTCATCACCAATTGCAACGCTCTTGGCATATTCTACTCCCTCCCGACGTGACCTGACGTCCGTCTCATGGGTTGCAGTAAAGATGGAGACAAAGGGCCCGAACATGACGCGATTGCCGATTGTCACGATACTACAATCAAGAATAATGAGACTAGACCAGTTAGTTTGAGACTCTAATAGGCGCCTATAAGAATTGACATACTTGAAGTTTGAATAGAAGTTGTCTCCAATAGCAATGTTGCACCCATAATCAATGCTGAGAGGCGGCTCGATGAATGCCCCCTTTCCAACCCGTCCGAGCATTTGCTGAAGTATCAGTGCCCTATCCTCTTCCAAGGACGGCGGCGTCGCATCATCGGGAAAGTAATTGTTGTACTTGTGCATTAACTTTCGCGCCTGAAAGCGTCCCTGTACAAGCTCTGGCACCATCGCATTGTACCTGCAAACAAAACATCTTAGTCTTCGGAATAACATATCGATAGGATCAAAGGCCGCTTACAGAACTCCAGATATCATCTTTTCGTAGTCATCACACCAAGGCACACCTCGCAGACCCTTTGTAAACTGGACCAAACCAGCATCCTTTTCCTCACTCGCCATGATGAAGAGTGAGCTATTTGGTGGGGAGAGTTGTATAGAAGGTTGCTGGGGAGGGTTCAGGGGCGTGCTGAGTGTAGGTAGCCCAGCGTTCAGCATGAGTAGGAAAGAAGAACACAGACCGCTTCTGGGGGACTTGCGAGTGACTTAAGTACGTAGATTGGTGAGTCACATTTGCGTCACGTTGCATGATTCGAATTCTAACGGAGCTCGCTTTAGCAGCGGAGTCCTGCCTAAGCGACCCCATCGCTTTGTTCTAGGAGACCTGAGAAGCAGCCGCCGTTCCAGTGGAAGACCCATCGATGCAGGAGCGGTGCCTGACTTTAGCATGATAGAGTGAACCTGGGTGCTCCCAAGGTGACTAGATAACCCAATCTTGACTGCTGACGATGGTGAACACATACAATCGAACACTTGGAGACGTGCATTTCTCGACCCGTTCATACGGTTCGCAGGCACCATGGACTGCTGATTATAACTCTATTGTAATTTCATACAGATTCTTTAAATACTTTACGGTCTATTTGATTTGGAATAAAAATACTTTGCTGGATCCCAATGCATGAAACTGCAACCATTGCTGCGTTTAAACGCTAGCCGTATCCGCGACGAACCCCCCCCTGATTATTGAAGTGATGATTAACGCGAACAAACAACTTGCTATGTGCAATAAGGTCTAGAAATAAGACATGGGCGTTCGTGAAGCTCGGGGTCGAAAGCAGAGTTGGATGAGCTGTCTTATCCATATTCATTGCAGAACTTCTTCAGCTTCCATATTCATATCTGGCTCCATTTGTGAGGAAGCTACTCTAGGTCTTTGACAATGACCCGGTAGATGAGCCCCCGTTGAGGACTCCAGTAACTGCATTATAGATGGTAGCAAGCAGGCTCGTGGGACCTTGCACCGGCACAGACTTCGACTGAAGCTTCCTAGTAACCCGTGCTGGGTTCCCGGCCACAACATGATAACCTGGGACATCCTATGAGATACGTGAATGGTCAGTTTGACATGCCCTCGTCTCCATGATAAAAAAGATCAAGTACCTTGGTTACCACACTTCCAGCCCCTACAGTGCAACCATTGCCTATCGTTACCCCAGGCAAGATAATCGCGTTGCCCCCGATCCAGCAGTCTTCACCTACTGTGATGGGCTTGCCAAGCTCGGGTCCGCGAGTCCCATTGCGGATATCTGGATCCAAGGGATGAGTACCGCTGTAAAACGATACATTGGGGCCAACCAGAGTTCTCGACCCGATCGAGACGGTGCAAGTATCAATAAAAGTGCAGTTGAAATTTATGAAGACGTTACTCCCAACCTTGATGTTGCTTCCGTAATCAATGAAGATGGGACGTTCTATCCAGGGATATTCGTGCAAGACGTCATCTTCGTCTTCCTCTGCTTCTTTGGGGGGAAGGGGACGATGGTCGTCTGTGATTCTTTGGTGGCCGTCAGTCTCATGATTGGAGCAATGTAGATTGATCAGCCCTCGGAGCTTCCCAATGTGTACTTACTCTTTCCAATATTCCGCAATCTCCCGGCGAGTTAAATCACCCGCTCGGTTGAGTCGATTAACAATCTGACCGCACCGATGGCGGGCGGCCACTAACTGAGGTGAGAATGCATAGAACAGATCACCACGTTGCATCCGGCGAAGGTTGTCTTTCTCATCGATGTTGGAAGACATGGTGTGCAGGACTGGTATCAAGCCGTACCAGGAATCTTGGAAAGAAGATGGAAGATTGGGAACAGAACAGTTTGGACAAAAGGGGACAAACATGCGCCAAGAATCTGCAGGACGCTTATCAGGGTTGACCAAAGCCGACTGACGCGTTCGTGTCGTAGTAGCGCGGCCAATCAGAAGCATACGTCGTCTTTGAACTTACCGCTTTCAGCTTTAAGAAAGCGACGGCACAACAAGTCTCCGTGCCATGGATACATCTCCACCCCAGGCGGGGATGAACGACTTCACTTCAACCACTGTCATCTCTTACGAGAACTATGCCGGGCCGACGGGAGCTGACGACGTGCGTGCCCGCAGAACCCGTGGCAAATCATAGGGAACCCTCCCTTGTTCAATTGCGCCTTGCGCCTACGACGAGCCATTAAAACTGGATTTCAGTGAGTTCATGGTCATATGCACACGTTTACGAGACTCCATGCAGGAAGTAATACGGGACTGACCTTGATTATCCTCAATACTACTAACTCTATATCCCGTGAAAGCTTTATTAGTAGTGTTTTGTTCACAAAGGGCAGTCACCTTTCTCGAACTCGTAAGCTTTCGCGTAAAAAAACGAAGGTCCCTTGCGACTACTCAAGGGACTTCTCACGCAGACTGAGGCATGATAGCATGACTAAGGTACTGTGCCCTCGTTGGGCTGCGAGACTCTCGCGATAAGAGACTACTGCAGTCACTACCTAGTTAACTGGTCACATATTCTCTCAGACTTCATAAAAACTAAAATTTCTACACAGTATTTTTCTCATTTACATGATTATCTCTACCATGTTAATCCAGCACCAAGCACCCGCATCATGTGAAACATGCATAACCCATCACAGCCTGGGTTTGTCGCCCCAGCAAGACTCCTTCTGGGGCAACGAGGATTGTTTGAAGCTTTGCGCGCTGGGGGGAACGTCCAGAGCCGGATTCTTGGTGAAGAACTCATCCGATTTCATCATGAAACTAATTTTCTCCACGGGCATGACGGGGAAGTCTTTGGGGCGCGGGTTGTGAGTGAGGCCAAACGTGTGCCACACGACAATGTCCCGGTTCTCAACGTCGTCGCGGCGCGATGCCCATTCGGTCAGCCCCGTGTCAACCCGGCTCTGGTTCTTGAATTCGCCCGCCGCGTAGAGTTCGTCGTCCCGATGCTCGGTGACCCATATGGCGTGCTCAAGAAACGCCGCTCGTTTCCGGGCAAACGAGCGGCCCAGTTGAACTCCAGGAAAGGAGCTCCCCAGGATATGGGCGCCCTTCCTGATCTCGACTGGACTGGTAGGGTCGAAAGGGTGAAGAGATGACACGGCCACTGCCGAGGCAGTTGGGGGGGCGGAGGAGGGCAATATGATGCGTTGAGGAGTAACTTGTCAACTGAGTGCTTTAGGAGGTAGACAATGATTTAATGAGCCAGACCATTTCTTCTCTCCGACTACCCCGGCATTATACATTCTTCAGACCGTCCACCATGAAGATTTCAGCTTCAATTCTTCCCATTTACCTCACTCTTGTTGATCACTTCTTTGGGTAATAATCACGCCACTGGAAATCGTCGACAGATACTGGTGTCTATTTGCCTGCCTGGAGAAGTGAATGCACGCTGGCTATTCTCCATCTCTGGCGGGATTCTTGCCTGTTCTGGTTCAGCCGCCATTTCGACGGTGAGCGAGGGCTAATTGCTGCGCCTACGTATGGTAGTTAGTTGATAAGTTCATGACTTGATAGGGTTTCGGATCACCAGAGGACAGAGTATACATGGCACCAGCATGGGCGATTAGGTAGTTCCAGGTTCTTCGACGGGCTGTGGCAATACGGCGGCATAGAGTCATCCGGGAACCAAATAGATGGATAGTAGTCTCACCTTGGCAGCTGAGAGGAAGTCATGTTTTATTGTATTCGCAATTCAAAATAGCTTAGGATAAAATAAGCTCCCAACCCATATCAGCCAAGACATTCCAACACCTCTTGCGGGTGGCCCCTTGTTGATAGCGCCAAATGGAAGTCAAAGCCTCCTTTGCCCTTGTGATGTTCCCGATTCCAAAGCTCACTTCCATGATACCAAGTTGCTCCATGACCGACTCCATGTCTTTAGTTTTCTCAGTCTCGCAACCCGTCAGAAACAGCGGCAAAGTCAGAGCAGCAAACTCGCAATGATCTCCCACGGGGATCTCGGAGATGGTCTCCAAGCAACTGTCAAGGGCCTGCATCTTTGTGTACGGGACGCGGTGCTCTAACGTTTGTTTCTGGGCAGTGCTGATCAGCAATAGACCATGGGCACGTTCAAGGACCGAATGTATAAAAGCAAATGCGGCACATCGAATTCTCTAGGACACAAATACAAGCCGTCCAATTTGTGCAGTTGTTACACCTCTGGAAAAAAGATTCTTCCGCGGAATGACTGGTTCTTCCGCTGGTAAGGCTCCTTGATACATTGAGGGCATCGATACTAATCCACGGCTCTTCCAGATTGTCAAGGGTATATGTACTCCATTCTCAGCATCGTCCAGCACATACGACCATAGCTCTCATAAAACACTGGGTCCCGTCTGCTCCCCGCACGTTAAAATGAGGAGCGGTGAATTAGTACTCGGGTCGGTGACGACCGGGGAATCCTCACTGTTGTATGTTCTGTTTTGCTTGCAGCATTTCCTTTTTTGCTCTGATGATGGATCAGCTTTTTATTGTTGACTTATGGTGCGTGAATGGATACTTGGATGCTACATCTGGTTGAAGACCTTGGTCGTCAAGGGAGTCGACTCTGGTGAGGGCGTGAGTGTTTATTTGCTATCAATTGCATACCCTGGAGCATCGATGAACACTTCACTACATCTTAGATGACGGCATTGAATAACTGAAACATACGATGGTCGGTTCATCGATTTCGTCCATAAATGCCTTCGACATCCTGGGCGTGCCCTCCGGTACCTGCCTTCCATGGTCATTTGTCCAATTCAATTTGCTGTTACTTTTAAAGCAACACTACGGGTAACTGGAGTGGCCGCCATGATAGATATGATGCACCGCACACGTTCACGTTCGTAGAACCAACACCTCCTCCTCTTGACACCCGATATTCCCGCCATCTCTGAGACAGAAAGTCGGCGCTCTTGCTTAGTATATCGGACCGCCAGGTCTCATGGTTTTTGCGAAGCCTCCCTATTATAAGCCGCTGGTGCGTACCGACAATTGATGAAACACCGGCTACGACCAGTGGCCAGCACAATATATTGTTCGCTGGAGAAGTTGTCGGTAACCTGTTGAGGCTTTCAACAAATTGCCCTATAAGCGTCTGGATATCGGCTGATAGAGTAGACCTGTGCGACTTCAAGACCGTTTTGACGTGGATGAGACACGAAAGCCGGTAGAGCATCACAGTCGCTTTTTCATCCTGATGCAAATACCCCTCCATGTTGCTTGTGGATGACGAATGACCTTCAATCTGTGACTCAAGATTTTGTAATTCGATGATAGCAGTCTCATCAAGTGATATAGTCGAGTTCATTCCCCCAGTGAGCATCGTCACTTTGAGAACGAGGGCAAAAATCTCACGGCTCCGTGGTCCAAGGAGAACACCCTGATAGTTGGTCTCCGAGAGGAAAGGACAGTTAAGTACTTGCAAAGCCAGGTGAAAATCCAGCATATGACCATGGGAGAAGGCTGTCAAGACAAGGAAATAGCAGAAGATCTCGAACAAGAACCCTCGCAGACGTGCGTCAGGTGCTGAGCTGAAGCAACGACTATGGCATAAAGTCGCAGCGGCATTAATGTGAGGAAGGATTCTTTCCGTCTCGGTGAAATTCACGGCCTGTTGCGTTGTATATCAGCATGATGGAAATTACCATGCAGGGCTATGGCCGGGAAGCTCACTTCGTGGACACAGAGAAGGATAATGCCAAGCAGGGTGTCATCTGCTAAATGCCGGATAAGTAAATGAGATCAACATTGAGGCGGAGGAATGCTCCTTTTACCTGTATCAATGGAGTGGTCTCGGACCTCCAAAGTCTGAAGCCTGTTACTGAGCTCGGATTTTATACCTGCAACAGCCTGGCCGTAAAGGCCATGTGTCAGACTGGTCATACCGGAACTCGCTGGTTGATATTTGCTTAAATCGCCGGCGGCAAGTGCCAAAACGCAGTTTAGAACCATGGGACTCCGGTGAACTATCGGCATGATGACGTCCAAACAATCGTCCCTCTTCTTTTCGCCCCCTGTCGTAAGCCAAAGAGGAGAGTTGAGACGAAAGTGTGATAGCAACCTATCTTGAACAGATGACAACGGCACGGTAAAGACAGTCATAAGATGTCGCATCTCCGGGGGGACAGTGAAGTCCTTGTTGAACTGATTGTGCCGACGAGCAACCTGGGGTTGGCGAGACTCGTCGCGCTGCCAATTGCACGGCAAGCCCCGTTCCACACAGGCGACACAGCGTGGATGCTGCTCGTCGCATTTTCTCTTCCGCTGGCGGCACTGTTGGCAGCCGGTTCTGGAGCGCCGGACCACCTTGATGGACGCGGACGTAGGGGCTTTGGGTGAATTCCCGGACCCCATGTTGTCTGCCTAAGATGGCCTGATGGTTCTTGATGAAGAGATGTGATGTCTCGCAATAAATAATCGCTTTACATTCATGCAGCCTTGATCGTCCTCTGGCATTCGGACACAGTGGAGCTGGCTAAAGTTGACACTGCTTGTAATTCTGCTGAGTGAAGTTCTCCTCAACCTCGCCCGCGACACACTGTACGCGCTCCACCACTAACTACCGGTTAGTTAGAAGGCACATTTCCCATGCAATAAGACGAACCTGGTAGATTTGTGGAGGGGGTATCGCTGTAGCCGAAGAGATGTTGGTTATCGCCTCTTTAATCGCATACATAATTAGATACCTAACTAGGCCGGTCTGTTCTTCTGATTTGTCACACAATGCGCCTTAAGCGTTGGATTGAGGGTTGAAAGAGCCTTGTTTTCTAGCTTACGTGGCCACTAGCTTATGATGCCCCAGCCTAGGGCGAAGAATGATGCCTTGCTCCCTAAGTCCTAATAGATAGCGTACCCGACACTTTGTCTAACTATCCAAGCATGGCAGCGGCGAGCCTTGGCGCTAATAGGTGGTTAAGGCTTTCCCGATTATGTCGAAGAATAAGCCAAAGAAAAGCTAAAGTGTTATAGCATATTTGAATAGTAGCTATTATACAATTAAAATAAGACATCTTGATATACCTAATGTAAGGGTTCAAGGCCATCACGAAATAGTAGACTACAAATGTAAAGGCATATTGTAAGACGATAGGGCTGTCACCCGGCGAGTGATCCCTGCTAATGCATGGATACCAGTGATAAGCGAGGTTCCATATGCTTTGGTTTCGTGTTTATCAAGACATTTTTGCATCACATAAAGGCAGCTTCGAACAAGTGCCTAGATTATGTCTCTCATTGGCTCCTTGACAAGGAACTAACAGAGTCACAAAACAAATCATAGCAGAATAAAAACTTATAATGGATAGATGATCTCTGGAATCTCGGCACACGCTCAGGGATCTGGACTTTGAGTTTATGCAACTTACCACTGATGGGTCAACCATTACTCAGCGATGTTACAGTCGTGTACGGATACACACTAGGCCTCTACATGACACTCCATAGTAAGCCCCCCTGCATACATGGTGCGGAATGCGGACAATCCAGCAGCACTTCGAGCAGTCTGGAAAACTCCTCACTTACATTAATCGTCAAGGACACCAAGAGAGGCCATATCCATGTCACAATGGGATCAAATCTGATCATCCAGCTGCCCGTCGGGTTGCCTTTGGTCAACATGTCGCTTGTGCAGATTCTTACATTGAGTCTGCTCTGCGTTTTTCCCTGCTTACTCATTCAGAAAACAATCAAGGCATTGATGCGCCCATATTTATCCAAATTAAATCATCTCCCTGGACCCAAGGTAACTTGATGCTATCTCACACAAGTTCCATGCAGCACTCGGTTGGCTGGCGGTTTACCATTCATAATTTCGGCACGATCCTAACAATATTCCAAGAACAATCAACTCCTAGTCGGCCAAGCCCTACGTCTCATGCAGACTCCGGGCCCAAATGACCTCTACCTGCAGTGGTCGTGCCGCTGGCCAGACGCGCCCTTCATTCGGTGCCTCACTTGGTTGAATCACGAGATCCTCTTGGTCAACAGCCTGGAAGCGTGCCGCGAAGTGCTACAAACAAATGTGTACTCGTTTGTGAAGCCGGCCTTCTTCAAAACACTGGTGGGAGAGATGATAGGCATCGGGATTCTCTTCAGTGTCGGTCACCAGCATAAACGTCTGAGGCGCATCGTAACAGGTAATAACGGGATGTACTGAATTGCGCATGGGTTTGTTTATTGACGTGAATCACATCAGCTCCCCTTTCTCGACCAAGTGTACAAAGACTGCTGCCCGTCTTCTTGGCCCAGTCCAGGAATCTCAACAAGGAGCTGGAGGATGCTGTCAAGGATGGGGATGGGATCATTGAAAGTAGGTATCACAGTTTCTGCTTGGCCAAATTCGTTCAACTGACAACCACTTTCAGTCGAAGCCGCTTTTCACAGAACATCGCTCAACGTTATTGGTATTTCCACCTTCGGCAAAGAGCTTCACAACTTTCGCTCTCCATCCTCGCCTTTAACATTTGAGGAGTGCTACGCAAATATCTTGGCACAGCCGTTGGCCGGCAACATCATCAGTTTCTTGAATCCGTTCATTCCGCTACGATGGCTTCCCGTCAAGGCGAACCTGGACTTTGTCCGGAGCTTGACGGCCCTCAAAGCCATGATGACTGAACTGATTGAGGAGCGCACGGCCGAGGTCACGGCTGCTCGAGAGGAGCATTCTGACATGGCAATGTCAGACAACCTATTGACTCGCACAATCATAGCTAGTCTGGACGAGGACCAAAAACTCTCGAAACAGGAGTTGATGGATGTGGTAAGCCGATCCATTTGATCTAATGTCTTCCCCCCGTCTATACACAACGCTAAATAATATCTCTCAGATGATGCAAGTAATCACTGCCGGACATGAAACGACTGCTGGTGCTGCAACTTGGACAACGTATGCCCTCGCCATGAACCCGGATATTCAGGACCGTCTCCGACAAGAAATCTCCGAGATGCAGGTCGGGGGCTCGCTCGCACAGTCCATCGATAACCTGCCATACTTGAACAACATCATTCGAGAGGCTCTTCGAGTGTACTCACCGTCTATAATGGCTCCATGGGAGGCTGGCGAAGACATCACCGTCGCTGGAGTTAGAGTTCCTAAAGGAACAATCATCCAAACTGTCCCGGCAATGATCCAGCTTAACCCAAAGATTTGGGGCGATGATGCCAATGTCTTTAACCCTGACAGGTGGGACAAGCTGGAGGGTAACGCATCGAGCCCTTTTGCCT
Source organism: Rugonectria rugulosa (assembly GCA_023509875.1). Classification (NCBI taxonomy): domain Eukaryota; kingdom Fungi; phylum Ascomycota; class Sordariomycetes; order Hypocreales; family Nectriaceae; genus Rugonectria; species Rugonectria rugulosa. Next base: position 24,251 of record JALNIO010001252.1, read on the forward strand.
TTGAGGCCTTTCTGAACGGACCACGCATCTGTCCGGGAAAGGCCCTAGCCATACTCGAGGTCAAGGTTTTGTTAGTAGAGATGATCAAGGCCTTTCGCCTTGAAACTGTGGATAGTGAAGTGGAGGTGAGCAACCCAAGTTTGACATTAAGGCCCAAGGACGGCCTTCGTGTGAGAATTCACCGGCTGAGAGATAGTGAAACGTAGCCGAAGATAACTCGTAAGTGTACTCGAGTCAAGCGTTCTGAAGTTACATCGAATCTGATGACGGCTCCGTGGGACGATGAAAGCCAGTTGTCGTAGCATTACTGGCGGGAGGAGGGTCACTCAATACATAGGCTTTGCAGAATTGACGGAACATTTCGGACTGTAAGTAGTGGATATCATGAATCAGATGTTTTCACCTTTGCTCGACCCAAACTATTCTGGAAGTCGCCGAACGAGGATCCTGCATGTAAGACGAAACGGGGTCCTTGGGTGTGGTGACTGATGAATGGGTCACCGTATCAGGGACAGCCACGATTTCATATCTCCCGAGATCTATTAGTTGTTCTGACGCATTCAGGAGATATTAATTCGTTGCCCTCGTGGTGTTCGATGTTGCTTACCTGTCAGTCTCCGGATCAAGCGCTGACCATCCGCCACTTATCTTGTCAGCTTTCTGGTGTAGTTGCTGAGGACATGAAGTGGCGAACAAAAGACTGCCCTAAATTAACTAGAATTTCATTGAATTACGCTTTGCTACACTCAACTTCCAAGGCCAATCTACGTAGAATTTGCATCAATTCATCTGAACGACCGTGTCAGGCATCGTGCCCTAAATGTTTGATGATTACACTCTGCAGCCGTTTCTTCTTGTCCAAACCTATTCAGTCTGAGGCATGATATATCTCTTGCTACCAAACAAAATCCAATATGTAAGTGCATATATGCCAATGCCAACCAAGACGCAAGATACATAGTTCATTTCATCGGCAGCAACCGGGAGGTAGTAGGGAAACGAGTAAAAGATGAGTGAAATCAACGTCCATGCGACCGTGATTATATTCGCAAGATATCCCAATCTCGGATACCAAAACGATCCGTGAGCGATTTTGGAACGGCCAGTCCACCACAGGCACAGAATGCTCGCAGAATAAGTGATGTACTGCAGAAGAATACCGGCGGCAATGAGGGAATTGAACGCTAGCGTAGATGCCAAATAGAGACAGCCCAGAAGGGAAACCCAGGCACAGGACCAGACATGTGCCCATATGGGCACGTTATACGGCGGAGGTGCGATCTTGCTGAGATGTCTGTAGAAAGGGAAGCCATTATCTCGGGCAAAAGCCCAAGCGATGCGAGACTGCCAGGTATGGCAGCCAATCATAGCCCCAAAAGCCGAGACCATGACAACGCTCTCCAAGGCGATTGCGGCTGCCTTGCTGTGGTAGACTTGGTAGAAGATGACCAACGAGGGCGTCGTGGACGCAGCCACAGCATCCAAGTCTGTTGGAGAAAACATGAGGGCAAAGACGGTTGGGAGACCAGTCAAGGTTCCCACAGCCACGGTGCATAGAAGAGCCATGGGGATATTCCTTCGAGGCTGAGGGATTTCGTCTGCCAAATGCACAACAGCGTCCAAGCAGGAGAATGACCAATTGCATGGGTTCAATCCGATGATGAATGCGACCCAATCCGCCCATCCGGAAACATTGCTCAAGTGAACAAAGACATTCGCAGCTGGTTGCTTATCAGGGCGGCCCGCGAGCAGGGCGACGATGACAGCGAAGACCAGGGAGCAGGTATACAAAAGGAGTGTTTTGCTGACCCACGGAAGTACACGCTCAAAGAAGTTGAAGCCGAATGCGATGAGATTGACAACCTGGAAGCCAATAAAGCCCATCCAAGTCTCGTATTGAAAGCCAGGATGCGCCAAGGTGATCATGCTGAAAATCATGAGCGTGACGACCAAGCAGACCGATGAAGTGACGCAAAGGGCACTCGCCCATCCTGTAACTCCAATCATGTACGACAAGAACCGGCGGCAGGAAGGCGGTCCGAGGACAGCCACCCAGTAGTATTGGCCGCCCGAGTGAGGAAACGCCGAGGCCAGCTCCCCGAGACTTATGGCCACGAAGACACCGACAGTCGCCATCAGCACGAAGCCGTAAAAGAAGACGGGGGCACCGCCAAAGGCCATCCCGCTGGCCAGGCCGACAATGATGCCGACTGCCGTGTTGGTGATGGAGTGGCCGAGGCCCATGGCCGTCCACACGGTGAAGGGCTTCTCCTCGAACTGTTCGCCGACATTGACGGATGTCGTGCGCGCGAGCTCGGGGTCTGCCGTCTTGTCTGCCTCAGTTGGCTTCATTGCGAAACTGAAAGGTACATTCACGCGAGAAACTGAAGGAGGATTGTAATTGGTTGAGTGTTTCTCAATAGGCACGGTAAAGTAGCTTGATTTATGATAGAATGAGAAAGAAGAACTGAAAGAATCCAAGGCGGGCACCCAGCGTTTCGTGTAATTGTGAGACAGTTTGAGATGGAGCGTCTTTGGTGAAGTCGAAGGGGGCGAGAGCAGAAGAATAGACGTCCTGGTAATAAACGGCATGGATGTCTTCTTGTTGTCTACATATACAGGTTGCAAGAGACGTAAAGACAAGTACCTAAGTTAGTTGCGTTGCCGGTCACTATCTTGCAAAATCTTACTTACGTAGTAGTGGCAAGGGGCTCGCACATCGTCTGAATATGGCTTAGTTGGTTGGTCAGTGACATCTCTGGGGCTACCACGAAGATAAGCGTTTATTATGCCGGTGTCGGGCGACGGGAAGTACCTGACGGTCTGTCGATTCTGTACGTCTTGGAAGCGGAGAGTGAATATCCTGTTACTGACCAGAAAAAGCATCGCAAAGTCTATTACCCTCGCACTTCTCTCTAATGGGGGATAAATACGCTGAGGTTTCTTGTCAGCTGATCCGCTTTCTGAACAAAGGGCCGAAAAGAAGATGAGAATAGTACTGGGCAAGTACGACGTAGAAGTTACCAGTTCTGGTTGATTAATTGCTTTTTAACGATTTCATAGGGATTGTTGTATGAGGAACTGACAGTCTTGACCAGCTTGCTTGTTCAAATTTCTCAATACAACTCAGTCGACGTCAACCTACAGCAAGACTAAGATCCCTCTCAAGCATCAATTCTAACCACGTAATTTTAGATCCTGCATCATGTCGCTCCCATAGCTCCTTGACAAGATCGAGGCTTAAATTATATGTCTGGACCTTTGTGAGACTCACGAGTCGCAACGTGTTTGCCTCAACAAGCTGCCTGTGCTCGAGGGAGGTGGCTGCAACCTCTGATCCTGCAATCATGAGCAACGGGCCTGTCCAGTTGAGAAGCACATCATCCTTTGGAATGTGTTTCATTGTTTCCATGACCGCGTTTACCTTGTCGGATAGCATCATGTTATCAAGGTCGTCGAGGTGCGACACAACACGGCGAGCCTGGTAGAGCATGATGTCACCAAGGTTTCTGTAGCCTTCAGCCAGCTGAACGAGTTGAGGGAGCGAACAACCCTTTTCTAGTGGAGTCCAGGCCCATAAACGACTGCGAAGGTCGCGTTCACGATCTAAGCAATGCGAATGGGAGTCGATAACATTGCGGTAAAAGTGACCGATCTCGGTTATGATGGGACATAACGATGTGGAGAGGCCTGTGATCGGGTGCACAAGGGAGTTGAAGGGCTGTCGACGAAGAATTCGGGTAATGGTTTCGTCCGGCGGAGACTGCAGTGGTGTAGGAGTAAGATAGGATGAAAACGCCTCGCAGTAGAGGAAGAAGCCAAGAACGTAAAAAGCAAATGAATCCGTAGGAGCATCTTCCAGGAGCATGCGGATGATGCCCTTGACACCAACAAGGAACTCTCTGCCGAACTCCTTGCTTGATGGATCCAGCCAGTTTGAGGACACGCAAAGGATGAGAGACGAGAGGATGATGGTGCGCATAAGCACTTGGTTCCTCGACGGGGACTGAAGCCGCGACACCTCGCCTTGCAGCGAGACGATGGCCAAGTTCCGCTCCTGCAAGGCACGCGTGATGCTGGAAGCGGCAAACTCAGCGCGATGGGCGTCGGCGACGCATTGCACCGTGTGCCGCAGGGCTTTGGACCGGCGTAGCAGCGATGCCAGGGAGTAGGACAGAGGGTTCACGGGCGGAGGAAACATGGCCATGCTCAAACATGCCGTGTCGTACCAGTACCGCAGGGATTCGTTCTCCAGAGCCGGTAGTGGCAGGGAGGTTTGATGAGTCGTGATCCATGGACGCTCAATTTGCCACTGGTCCATGTGGAAATTTCCCGTACAGGTCTCTTGGCGAGCTTCGCATCGTGAACAGACGGGTTTCTTCTCATCACACTTGACCTTTCTCCTTTTGCACTGCTCGCAGCCCGTGCGATTCTTGACGGATTTGGACGGCCGTTTTGGCTGCTGCTGCGGGTGTCGAGAAGAGAAAGGTCCGGTTTGGGCAGCGTCAGTGGGCCAGCATGTCTGGGGTCCTTCTGGGCTGTTGGTGCTCTGGGGCATTCTTTCAAATCCGTTAGGGGAGCTGAGTGAGAGAAGCCGATCATCTCATTGCTTTGGGATTTGCGTAGCAGCTATCTTGCCAGTAGAGTGTGATGATAGGAACCGAGTCGGGCTGAAAGAAAAGATGAGAACGGACCACAAGACGAGGATGAGACGAAAAGAGGGGGAAGCAAGGAACCCCGCGTAGGTAAGTAATTTAGTGTACAGTACAGTATGTATCTTATGAATCTCTGCGATAAGACAGTCAGTGACCCTAGCCCCTGAGCCGAGCCTTACCCCATAGGGTATCATAGGTAGGGAGGGTATTTGGCACTGGAAAACTACAGACAATGCACTGAGCGGCCGCGCAGGTTACTCGTTTGGACTTTGGAAGAGATCAAGAGAATTAAGCTTTTATTTTGATCACTTACACTGGCAGACATGCCCTTTAACCTACCATATAACCACCGTCGACGGGCAGAGCTACGCCAGTCACCCACGATGCATTTTCGCTTGCCAGAAAGACAGCAGCGTTAGCTACATCTCTTGCATCCCCGAGCGTGCCCCACGGATGCAGAGCCTTCGTAGCATCAGCTAGTCCTTCGTTTGCATACAGTTTACTGTCCATGACAGTCTTGACAACTAAAAATTATATGAGTATGTATCGTTAGACAACATCAAACGTCACATTCGAAAAAAGACTTACAACCCGGACATATCGCATTGCAGTGAATCTTTGACGGGGCATTCTCCCGTGCAATGCATTTGGTCATGTGAACGACAGCGGCCTTGCTGGCGCAATATGAAACTGCATGATGAGGTTAATAACGCAAGGTGACGCGTTGATCGTATGCCGCTTACTGTGTTCTACTTCTGCTCTCAATCCATAGACGGACGCAATGTTGATGATCCAGCCCCGGTCGCCGGATTGACGGGGTTCCTGAGCAAGAAACTGGCGAATAGCGTATTTGCACCCGAGGAATATCGAGCGTGCATTGACAGCCATCGTCTTGTCAAAGGTAGAGTCCTCTGTATCGGCAATCGGCTTTGGTCCAAGCTTATTGTAAGACTCGAGCGATATACCGGCATTGTTGACCAGAATATCGAGCCTCCCGTAGAGAGTGACGGCGGAGCGAATGAGTGACTGCATACTCTCCGAGTCGCTGACATCAACTCGAACAAAACTCGCACCTCCGACCCCTATATCTTTGATCATGTCGACGGTGGATTTTGATTCTCCTTCTGGTGCGCTACCTTGCAAGTCGGCGCAAATGACACGCCAGCCCTGCGCAGCGTACTCGATTGCGATGGCGCGGCCGAGGCCGGACGATGCACCTGTCACAATGGCAACTTTAGATGTGTTTTCCATTGAGAGTTGATGTTTGTACAGTTTAAAAAGTCCCCAAGCGATCCTTTCTTTATTTAAACATGTCTCTGTATTTATGGAGAGCAGTCCAACGTATTGCCTCTGGAAACGCAATGTTCCTGTCCCGATACGGAGGAATCTGGGGGAATTTGAATCATCCACAGACTCGCAGTTCATCCCAAAGTAGATTAGTTGATACGTATCGCCCAGTTACCTATATGGGAAGCCAGATAGTCTACATATTGTACATGTGCATGATACGACAGATGACATGCAAGCTCGCACATCTTCTCGATTAGGCCTAGCTTGAGTTGGCCACCGGAAGTGAAGCTATACAAGGCACAAAAAAGCTTAGGTGAGGGGGCTTGGATGGTGGTCTACCCAATCAAGCTACGAATGGGTATGAGGAGTCTTATATAATGAAATTTCTTTTTAGCTTGCCTGGTGCAGCTGGATCTATATAAACTACCAGGTATCATTTCTTTCTACTTCTTCAGAAACGAATCAATCACTATCTTGCTCCCTGTTTTCTTTTCAGCCCCAACTTTCCCCAAGACGCAAAATGTCATACGTCGCGACCCCCGAGGAGGTCGCCGTCTTCGAAGAGTTCTCTTCACGGCCCAACTTCTCCCAAGAAGCCATAGTTCTGGACTTCACCACAACCGATGAGTTCGTCAAAAGCGTCTTGCCTCCCAAGTTCAAGCCTGCCGCTGAACCTACGGGACACATCTTCGTGGGCACCATGGAAAGCCGTCTCTGCGGCGAGTTCGACTGTGCCCTCATCTCCCTCGACGTCGAATTCAACGGTGAAAAGGGCATTTACATGTTGGAAATGCTCATCAGTGACGACTTCCCCGTCACCTGGGGTCGAGAGGTCTGGGGTGAGACCAAGAAGACGGCGACTGTCAAGATGTATCGCTCGGGGGAGTATCGTTACGCCTATGCTGAGCGCAACGGCGTGCGTCTGATCGAAATCGAGGGCAAATTTGGCTCTGAATTGGCCCCAGCCAAGCGAGAATCGACAAATTTTGAAATCAAGGCCTACCCCGGATCCTTTGGCAAGGGCCTTCAGTGGGAGCCTATGGTCAACAAGTTGGAGGTTGTTGAGCACCTGACCAGCCGTGCCGTTGGCGTTGGCCGCGTTACGCTCCGTGGCAACCGCAATAACCCGTTGCACACGATTCCTATCGAGTCCATCACCGACTTTGAATACGTTTCGGGCCTTGCAGAGTATATTGTGGTGCAGGAGATCCCCCTTGGATGTGGAAGTGCCTATCTCCCGTACTTGATCGGACGTCACTACGACGATATGCGCACCTTTAAAGTCGGAAATCAATGGACTGATTTGAAGGTGACTTCTGGCGAAGTAGAGGCCTTCCCAATCCGATCATTCAATAGCCCTGGCTTTGTAGCAGTAGAGTAGAAGTAGATGGCAGTTTGAGAACAATATCAGCAAACAATAGAAAATCTAATCGACAATACATCAAGTATCTATTCCTTAACCCTAGAGAATTGAAGACGAATTTTGTATCCTGTCCGCGTGCTCAATAGAAAATGGGGTCATGGTAATTCCCTGTATAGTGAGGCCGTCAAACATGTACTCGCAGAGATATGCAAAGCATTGCAGACGCCAATGCTGGTGAGTTGAGTTCGCAGGAGCAACTTTAGGGATGCGAACTTGTGATGTTCTTGTTTAAGAAACTCAATTAAGATTAAAAATTGCCTAGAACATAGGAGAGAGAACAAAAGTTATCAGAACTGTTCACCTGCGTCACAAATTACCTGAATGGTTTGCTATCATGTAGGTACGTAGGGTAGATACCTGGGTACGTAATTAATGTGTTTGCACCTAGGATCAAAGATGGTGGGCAGGTTAGGGCGGTCCCGCGTTGAGCGCGCTTCGCTTTCAGTGGCCTGAGGGATTACTAGCTGCTGCTAATAGAGTGGCCAACAGTCCACTAGAAGTTGTATGCGTGCGCTCTTTCACCTACTGATACGTTAGCATAACTGAGGGATTGAAGGATTCTTGCATTTCTCTAGCTACTTCGTATTCGTAGTTGGGGCTGTTAAGTTGTGAGCTCCTTTTTTAGCTTAGTCTCTGTGGTTGGGCTGCACTAACCAATCAGTGACTAGAGTGTGGGGCGGAAAATCATCCGCGTACCAAACACTGTCAACAAAGGTTATTGATCAATTTGTACTCCAGATGAGATCATCCAGTATACTAGTTCATCTCTATAGCCATCAAAATAGGGACATCTCGCGGATGCAAAAAATAGCCGAGCGCTTCACGGCCTATAACTCATATAGGCTGCTCAGCAATTTTGTCACTACAGCTTGGTCTGCAATCAGAAAATTCGGTAAAACCTCGGTTATGAATCCACAAGTGAGGAAACTTGGGTGCACGTGCACGTGCTGAAATTTTTCTGCTCTGGAAATATATTTACCAGGCACGAACTGTCCACATATGTGACTCACGAGGTGACTCAGAACAACTCTGTTGACGCCATACGATCTACTTCGATTGGTGGCTGCAGCATTTGATGGGTTGCTTTCAGTCCACAGCATCAGATCTGCCAACAAACGTTCTCCTATAACATACGTCTCCGATAAACCATTCGCTTAGCCCACCATGTCAACCTTTGGGCAATTCCTGCGTGTAACGACATACGGCGAGAGGTAAATATTCAATTCGAATTAGGATAGCGCTGGCCGCTAATTTCCGTAGCCATTGTCCCAGCGTTGGATGTATTGTCGACAATTTTCCTCCTGGCGTCCCGGTCTCAGAAGAGATACTTCAGCCTCAGGTTAGCATGTGGAACAAACATGACATTTGTCCATCTCTGTAACACGAAATGCTAGGTCTCTCGCCGTCGTCCCGGTCAAAGCTCTATTACGACGCCTCGCAATGAGGCTGACATTGTGTCAATCCAGTCCGGCGTGGAAGGAGGACTCACGCTCGGGACCCCGATAGCCATGGTCGTCAAGAACCAGGACTTCCGCCCTGCAGACTACAAGGGCAATACCATGAAGCAGTATCCTCGCCCCAGTCATGCTGACTTCACCTACCTTGAGAAGTATGGCATTCGTGCATCGTCAGGTGGTGGCCGTTCGAGCGCGCGAGAAACCATCGGCCGTGTGGCGGCAGGCGCTCTTTGTGAGCACTACCTCAAACTTGCCCATGGTATTGAGATTGTCGCTTGGGTTTCATCTGTCGGGAGTATTCATCACATCTCACCAACAGCCGAGTATCCTTGCACTTCTCATGACCCCAAGTTTCTCCAACTGCTTCAAACGGTTACACGGGAAACCGTCGATAAGACGGTTGTCCGGTGCCCAGACCTGGAAGTGGCTGCCAAAATGGAGCAGTCCATTGCCGACTTCCGAGATCGCCAGGACAGTATTGGAGGCACAGTGACGTGTGTCATCCGAAACCTTCCAACTGGACTTGGCGAACCAGTGTTTTCGAAGTTGGAGGCGACACTTGCCCACGCAATGCTCAGCATTCCCGCGACAAAGGGATTTGAAATCGGCTCCGGATTTCAAGGAACAGAAATCCCTGGGTCCTCCCACAATGACATGTTCATTCGCAACCCCGATACTGAGGCGGATTCCAAGAATGGATTTGCCAAGCCAAAGCTCACAACCTCGACGAACAACAGCGGAGGTATCCAGGGAGGAATTACAAACGGTGCGCCCGTCTTTTTCCGTGTTGCTTTCAAGCCGCCTGCAACGATTGGACTGCCTCAGGAAACAGTCACCTTTGCAGGAGAAAGTGATGGGCTTCTGGAGGCCAAAGGGCGTCATGATCCCTGCGTTGTTCCACGTAAGTCACGCAGAGACTCGACAATAGGACTGATTCCGCTAACTCATATTTAGGCGCGGTTCCGATCGTGGAGGCCATGGCTTCGATTTGTATCATGGACGCTCTTTTGATCCAAGGAGGTAGAAAAGTGGCGTCGATCGCACCGTGAAGGATAAACCTGTAGTATCAAGAAAGATTGGTCACAGATCAGGGGCTTTGTTTAAAATAGTCAAGGCGTAGACTAATACACATGATGACAGTGTTGATGAACGGATCAATCACGTAAGCCGATAGGAGAAGCCGTATGACAGACATTGCACGTTGACCTTAACAACTTTGTACCGCAGACTGCTAGAGATGTAAGTGGTGATGCTCGATCCGCACGGTCTTTTTTATTCATTTTCAAATCCTACCTACGTCGGGGTAAGGTGTATTACAAGCGCCAGTTTATCCTACAGAATGCTTTTGAGAGCTTAGGTACCAAGACAGCAGCAACACGTAATCATCAGCTTGAGGTACGCCAAATGCAATGGAACCACTTTATGTCGCCCCTGATTGGAGTTGTCCCTGCACATTTGCCTGCCGGGCTCAGTGCATTCATGGTCTATTGGCACTGCAACAAGGTGAGTCTCGTTTTCAACCTCCTAGCAAAACAGTTGACGTAAGGAGGCTCATTCAAGTGGATTGGGCTGACTTCAAAACGCGACGCTGTGGCACAGTCATACGCGGCCATTTGGAATAGTAAACGAATCAAAAGCAACGTTGGCCCTGTGTGGTTGCATCGGCGCCGCCATTATCACATATGCCTAATCACACGGGCGAGACTGCCGCCATGGCTCAACAATTGACCGGGTTCCTCTCAGCTCCTGCAGCTTGCAACCGCCTCCTCTGCGCCACGGGCGGGTACTTCAAGATCTTTCAAGGCACATCATTGGGGAGGTTTCACATCATCCCGTCAACCATTACCCTCTACGGCACTAAGCCTCAGCCGCTCTGGCACAAAAGTGATTTGTATCCCTTGACAGGGCAGCTTCTGGCTTCGTCACACGACCAGTGAGCATGTTAAATGCCGCACTTACCAGACCAGCTGAGGTCTTGTCTGCGCAAAGTGCAAAACTACGCCTCTTTCAATATTGGCAATGTGCAGAGGCTATGACGTGGGTGGAAATTGCCCAAATATGCCCAGCCGGTTGAAAATACCTGCCTTCTGGTCCGCAAATGCGAGGAGGCTCTGCGGAGATGCCCGATTTGTCTGAAACAAGGCTCCCGGCCTGCCCCCTTTAAAAGAGGCACATGTGCGGGGGAACCTCTGCCTTAGAAAGTGCCGAAGCTATAGCGCGATGGATTTCAAACCCATGTAATAACTTGACTTTCTATGATACCCGAACCGGACACTTCTTCCGCTTTCTCCGAGTTGACAGATGTTGCGAACGCAGATGTCACCATTGCCCAACCTACCATGAACAAAGCCAAGAAACTCAAGAACTCTTGGTTCAAGCCAGAGCTTCGAACCGCAGACTACGCTACCGGCGAGGCCTATGACGATGAATTGGCTCTGGGACTACAAAACGACTGGGCCGTGAACCCGTCAAAGTAAGAACAACATTCCCTCACATAGGAGGTACCTTGACACCTAGCACCTCACCACCCACCCTTTACGCCCAGTCTCAGGACCTATACTGTGCCTGCAGGATCAAGCAATCTAATGTCAATTGCAGGACCAAAGACCACTCATACCTTACCCACGTCAAATGCTTGTCAACTGAGTGGCGGAACCTACGGCTCCTGGCCAACTTTATGGAAGTTGGCACTACGCCGGCCAGGTGGAATCCTCTCCAAAAAGCGGTAGATGAGAGGGAAAGCCGCGTGGCCAGAATCGAGGTGTCCAGACTGATCTACTCAAACGACTCCCCCGTCGACCGTACTCGATACGACAATGCTCACGACCTCGAGAACGCATTGGACGAGGACGCAAAGGACAAGTTCACCCTCTACGTGGTCGAAGATCTCTCACGCGATATGATTGAGATTTTAGGCTCGAAGTTGAACATTGACCCTTCCTTCTTCCGCGAACACATCGTCGACTACGCTTGGTACAATGTCCGCGACCCTTGGCGGAATCCTCCCAACCTGGACGTCGTAGCACGGAAGCAGGACTGGATCCAGATACGCTACGTGACGGCGCGATACTTTGATCAGTCCAAAGGACATGCATTCGACGACGCACTGAAAGAGTCAAGGAGGTTCAACGTTCTTCGCAGACCAGACGATGACTGCAGCAACACGTCCTTCTGGGACAAGGATTCGGCCAAGGTGGGATTGACCAGACAACGGGCGTCACTATGGCTTGATCGTGATGCAGCCGGTGGACCTTCACGACGAGGTATGTCAACGGCACAACAAAAGCTCTTACCATTCATCTCTCAGGACAGAAGCTAACGGAGTGTTTAGGCGTCTTGCTGCTTGACCCTACCCTCAAATCAGGGTTCCCTCTCTGGTGCGGTTACCGCAACTGGAACCCTACATCTGGACCGCAGTCGCCTCCATCTCCTGGCCCTAAACAGAAGTCCCTTTACGAGGATTTCCTCTTCTGGGCAAAACAACCTGAAGCCTTCAACAAGCTGACGCCAAACAAAACTTCTTCTGATGCATACGTACCAATGCAGGCCCTTCTTCATTTAATCTGCTCAGAATGGCTCACTGTTTCGGAGTACATCAACACTCGACTTACGCAGGTAGACTGGGAAGTCGCTTTCCCCGAAACCTTTCTCAAGCGCGGCGATCATATCGACACGGCTCTCAGGAAGCTTCACATGTGGAGGCGGTTCGTGCCTCTGTACCGTGACATGGTATCAGAGACGTTGAGGCGCGTATTTCGGTTTTCTTACGACGCCCTGGGAACTGAGACGCCGGCAAGGGCTAAGACACCAGGTGTGGCAAAAGGCACAAGCGCAACAGCCTCCTCTTGTCACAGCACCTCCGGCGATCAAGTAAATCCTATTAATATCTATCGTGATGACTTCTCACTGCTTCTTTCCCGCCTCGAGGAATACCAGAGCCGCATCGAGCGTCTCACCACGGTCGTCGCCGCCGTCATGAGCATTGCCGACTCCCGTCGAGCTCTAGCCGACAACAGCAACCTGGGCCGTTTGACGTGGTTGGCCACACTCTTCCTTCCCTTCAGCCTGATGGCCAGCGCCTTTTCGATGCAGTCGAACATTCACGACATCAGCGGCGTGACGGTCAAGTACTTCTTCGCTTCATCGGTGCCGTTTGCTGCGGCGACACTGGTTGTAGCGGTTGCGTTGTCGCGTAGGAGGGTGCAGGCGTGGCTTGGAGTTGCGCAGTATGGGTACGGAAACTACGGGTAGATGTGAGCGACTGGAAGCAGTGCGGTTAAAGCAACGTTTGCATGTTGATTTGTCATAAACATACCCTAGAATTTCCTTCCTGGGACATTTAAGCCTAAGAGCATTGTCAGACCATGTATTCAATGTCAGTAGTCGCTGCGCTGGCTGTTGACCCAGCTTTGACGCCGAGTTCGTATCTCAATCGACATGCACATTCAAATTCACTGAGAGAGATTATCTTCCGCTTTCGCCCATTATGCAACGATGGGACAGGGCGTCAGTAGATGATAAGGCTTGAAGACAGCCTTTGAAGATCAAGTCTGCAGCGTTGAAATGTGATGTCAAGCAATCATATCGGTTGAAAGATTGAGGGACCTTCCTATTGGTACGAGCTCACCGTGATAACCCGAAAGTGCAATGCAGGTAAGCAATGGTGGACCACTGGACCAGGGGCTTGGAAATAATCTCAGGATGGATTAGAAAGCAGATTCCTACTGACGAATTACGCATCTAGATTTAGCGAGGCTGCATCACACTATCGGTTATCTGCTTGCGGAGAACAAGATGAGAATGCGCAGGATGCGTTAATTATTAGATGCTAGAGTTCCTTGACTATATACTATATACACTCTGAGCGGCTGCTGTTTAACCACTCAATCACATCTCCTCTGTCAGCTAGCACTGTTCAGTGCTCGCGCTGACACCATGGCTCAGCCCATTATTCCCGAACATGAGCCTCTCTGGAACACCGACGAGGTTCCTACAGAAAGCCAGTCAGGATTCAAGAACAACATACAGCGTGAGATCGCATGACCATGGATTATGCTTTTAGCTAACTTGACAGGTATTGGCGACTCGCTGTCCGACCAAGATTACTCATTCCAACGCGACTATCCCAGGAGCAGTTGGTTCGATCCCCCAAACCACGACTCCTACGCTTCATTCGGAGATGGAGGAGTGACGGCCAGTGTCAACGCCTACGGTGATCTTATGCAGTTTAGTGCGTACTTGGGAGCTGGAACTACCGGCATGTTTTGTGCAGACCACCTGCACACTTCCAAGCCTTACGATGTCGAGAATCGCATGAAAGATCTATACGGTCTAGCCGGCGACAGGGAGCGAAAGAGCTTGACCTACGGCCTAAGAATACCCGGCCTTGGTTCTGAACAACACCCTCATATGACGTACGTATTCGACAGGTGGCCAAAGTATGAGTTCTCTTCAGATCGCTTCAAGGTCGACATGCAATGGATGGTTTATGGTCATGTTCTTCTGCAGCAGTGTGTCTTCAGGGACATCAATCCATCGGAGCAGAGCATCTCACTGGATTTTACTACGGGGATTCATATTCGTGACTTGAATCATCTTGATGGTGATTATTCTTTCAACGATACTTGGGCTGGACATGTCTCTCTACGAGGGCCAAACGACTATGGGTGGATTTTGCTGAACCGTTTCGAACATCGTCCAACGACAGAAGACCAGAAATGCGGGAGAACAGCTTCTTCAAATGCATCGGAAAGTACAAGGCCAAACAATACTTTGAATGGCCAAGGCCCCTCCCTTTTAGGCCCTATGGATCATTCTACAAGCTCGGCCAAGGAACCTTACGGGGTTGCCCTACTCGTTTCCCTATTTCATAATGGCAAAGCTATGCGATGGAACCCGATGCCCAGATACGACAGGCAAACCAGTAACGCTGACTCTGCAAATGCTTTCCCTACATTCTCAGTGCCAGCGGAGGGGAGAGATATTGTTGAAGTGGTGGTAGCCTACCGAATGCTACTTGTATCTACGAAAGACTCGAATGACTGGACGAGATTTCTTATCTCGCCTACAGCAGCGAATGTTCGTAAGCATCTTGCCGAGACATCCACTACGTTTCAGCGATTCACTGCTTCCGTGCTTTCCTTAGAGACACAAGACTCCCACTCTGAACAAGGAAAGCATTTCTCCATCCAGGGGTTGCCCAAAGATTGGTCGGTTTTGACCGGCTACATGGATTTCTTTGCTATGCGAAATGTTGAGCATATATTGTCAGCATGTGCCATTCCCGTTGAGTCTGCTTCTGGGGGCGATGGCGTAGTTGCAACTGCATTAACCTGCGGTAATATGTCGGGACACCGCTTGTGTTCTTCAGCGAGCTAGTTGGTCTTTTATTCACCCTGAACAGTCTTGGAAATCTACTAATCCGATATGAGTAGTTATGCATTTAAATTCCTGTTAGAGGCCGCGAGGTGTCTCCAGGCTTATGCAAAACCAGAGAAATCTACTCCACTCTTGCGGAGGATCGAGCGAGTCTGTCGAGGACATCTGGAATGGCTATCGCGATATGCCCAAACAGACTCCGGGTGCTTCGTTGCCAACTACTGGGTCAATGGACAAATAATGGTCTTGCCAGCAGAAAGTTGGTCATATATGCCAAAGAACTCTATTACAGACACTGCTTTTCAAGTTCTCAAGTTTCACGGATTTCTCCAAGTCTTTGATACTGCAGAAAACAGGGTGGCTGCACACATTGCCATCGGGGAGATTGCCAAGGTCTGGATGGAACTTCTCGACAAGACCGACACTCGAGGTGTGTATGCTTGGTCCCACGCCAAGTCAGATGGCTGCAACAAATACCGCCTCAGCATACATGTTTGGATTTGGACGGCGTTGAAAGCTACACTTGATATCTTGCACTTGAGAATCAACCCTCATACCGGCAAAACCAGGGCTGATTCTTCGAGGGGACCAAAAGCTGGAAAACTACCCAGAGCAAAGTACGATTATCGAGAATATTCATTTACCCGGCTCAATCCCATTAAAGTCCAGAGAGAAGTCTTGAAGCGTTTCACAACTCAGAACAGCATGTCGGGCAAGAGGATGCTGGCCGTGACACGATCAACCCGCCAAACGCGCTTCTTGCTTCACGCGAGTGATACAGCAGTTCTTTATGGGGTGGAACTGGGGTTTCTTCCTGATCCGTTTGCTGACGAGATAGGGGAAAACACATTGGAGTCCCAAGTACACCATCAGCAGAACTCGGAGCTTCTCTGGGACAACCTCATGAGGTATGCACTTGCGATAATGGTCGGAGCTATGGACAAGAGGCTCAACAAGCGAACCTCTGAAGATTTGGTCCAGTCTTCACTCAACGTCCTGTTTCAGGCCACAAGCCCACACGGTCTCTTCTTTGGCCAAATTGACGAAACTACCAAAAGACCAACGAGTTTCTGGAAAGAAGCGGAGAAGGATTTCCATTTTCACGCCTGTTGAGATTCCATTCATTTTGATTACGCAATCTACAAAGATTTACACCGTTTTGGGGAGGAAAGAAGACAGAAAAGGGATTTTGTTGAGAGGAGCATTGCCGAACCTACCTGCTCGAGAATCGTCTGAAGATTCGAGCACAATAGAGCAGACCTCCAGGGACAAGAAACCGCAATTCGAGAAACGCAAAACCGCTCATGGCGATGACAATGATCAGCTCGTTGCCAAAGCGGTGATCGAAACCGGTCCAGCAGTCGTTCACGGGATCACAGCAAAAGCTCGACAACCGCATCTCAAATTCATGGCCATGAAGAAGAGCATGCCTTTCAACAGCCTGATCGACCAAAGCAGTATCGTTGAAATGGAGGAAGAGTGGTTATATAATTATCCTTCATTCCTTTCGAGAGGCTATGATATTGATTGGAACCATGTTGACTCGCAGCTCACTAAGTATGCCGCGAGCAACGCAGAAGACGAAGGAGATGAGTCAGTTATACGCAAAGCGGCCATTGATTTCAAGATTGAGATGGGAAAGCAAGTAGAAGCGACAGAGAACTCCAACAAGTTTCATAACGCATTACACAAGACTCCAACTATTAATGACAAGCTATGGGTGGTCGACATTCCCAGGCAGAAGCAACTCCGCAAACCGCAGAAGCAGCACGCCAGCAACGATGGAAACTTGAGAAAGATGTGCCACAACAATTGGGAGCTTTGGGAGAAGCTGCGTTCCACCCGAACGGCAATAGAGGCAAAGAAACGCCTCATTTGGCTACCTAGTTCCTTTGCAGATTGTTACGAGACTGCTCTGATCTGCTTCCTAACGACGGAGGAGATGGAACAGCCATCGGTCTCGTCTTTCTTCGACCGCCATTTCCACAACGAGAAATCATTCGCTGAGGAAACAAACATGGCTCTCAATCTATGGCAGACTGAGCTGAACCTGAGCTTCTATCGAATAGCTACTAACGGGACCAATACAATACCCAAATGGAGGGAACAGGCAACCAACACATCGGTCCTGCCAAGTAGTTCCATTGTGCAACTTTACCAGACTTCAACGGGATTTCGCTTCTACGGGGATTTCTTTGATAGGCATTGGACCTGCTTCTACATGGAGTTTTCTCTCAATTCCGACGAGAGAAGGCCCCGGGTCTGGTTCGAACCGGAGTATCCGTTGGGCTGCTGGAGACAGAGGAAGGTCCTCGAACTCGTCTTTTTCAACAGAATCATCAACGAAGTCACGGAGAACACCGAAGGAATATTGAACAAAGTCCAGGATCATGCTCATGCAAGATTTGGCATCGTATCCGGCGATTTCTCATTCTCAGGGCTGAAGAAGGACGTCTACTTTTCGTATCAGGCTGAATGGCAGGAATCCCAGCAGATACTTCATGTACTGGATGAAGAGTTATCCGAAGTTTTGCGAGTCATTCAGAAATGGGAAGCACGAGAAAAGGATCGTGGTCATGAGCGACCACGCTGGACGCGGAACGATGAACGCAAGTACCGTCCTTTCATCAACAAGCTGGAGGGTTTCAGCCGTCACCTAATTGGAGATCTTGTGAAGTGTCATGGGAAAGTCCAGCTGCTGAAGAGGACATTGGTAAGCGGTCAGGAGCAGAGTCTCAAGGATCTCGATCGCCGCGGTACCGAAGACATACGACTCTTCACATATGTCACCATCATCTTCTTGCCGCTCGGTTTCTCAGCTAGTATTTTCAGCATGAACGGCACTCCGACATCTCCGGTTGTAAGAAACATGGTAATTTGCGCCTTCGTGGCCCTGGCTCTGACAGCCTTTGCACTCCTTCTGGCGAGGCAGGTGAACCAATCTCTCACCACAATCTCACTGAAGACGAGTCCGTTCCGGGAAGACAGGACACAGAATACCGCACCCAATGGCAAGCCCGAAAGCCAAGGTGCTCGATTGGAGACTGCAGCGAACGTGGAAACATTTCAAATTCCGCAACCAACCTACAAACACAGCGCGAGTTTCGTTTGGAAAACGATGCAGCTGTTCAAATTCCTATTGCTAGAATTTCCAGCACGCAGAGTCTTGGTGGCATGCTACAGTGTCCAAAATCCCCAAGCCAACAAACTGTGGCTTTTTTTCCACATTGCTCTCGGCGTCCTGTTCGTTCCAGTGTTTCTAGTCACCTACGTTTTGCAAGTGGTCGCATATAATGCCAACGATTTCGCTCAGATATGTACTCGTAAGTACATAATCACAATAACCGAAAACTGAATATTAGCTAATATGATTCTGCATAGGTCACGCCAAGAATTGGAGAGAGTTCTTCGCATCCGGACATGTGTACGACGAGGTTGAGTTTGAGGGTAGGTTACAGAGGCTTCTGATTCCTCCTAAGAAATCTCGCCCATTGAATTAGGTCCACAGAGATCTTTATGGTAGATCTTTGCATCATTGAGTGGAAAGTCGCGCGTATTGTGTAACTAGTGTAGCATCACCCCGCGTGAGAGCGTGGGAGGATGCTTAACATGTCAAACGAGCAAGTAGCACAAACAT
The DNA here is from genome assembly GCA_023509875.1 of Rugonectria rugulosa. Classification (NCBI taxonomy): domain Eukaryota; kingdom Fungi; phylum Ascomycota; class Sordariomycetes; order Hypocreales; family Nectriaceae; genus Rugonectria; species Rugonectria rugulosa. The sequence goes on from JALNIO010001252.1 coordinate 43,091, forward strand.
CAATTGCTTACAAACGCCCCAAATGCCTTTGGTAGTATGTTCGGAGCAGTCCGATACCCGGATTTCGGAGGAAACCTATCAAGGCATCGGTAAGCAGAGCTGACCTCAGAAGATAAGAGATGACCGAGTAAAGCGAGTAAAAGCAAATCAACAACCCTCACACCCCCTCCATTCCAATGTGGGTGGCAACGTGGATTGCCCTCAGCTACGCCTGAGTGAGTTAGAGCACTATTCGTCGCTGATAAGGAGCATTTATCGACTTGAGCTCCTGTGATTGGTGATACCGTCAAGATAAGCGGTTCTCGCCGGCTTCCGCCGCCCCGTTGCCTCCGTGCAACCCGATTTCCCCAGCATAAAAAGAACCGGGTTTCCTCTTGGCAGTTCATGTTTCACTTCTGCATCATAAAAGTAACATCATCAGTACTCAAGATACATCTCACTCAAATCAATTATCAACTTACAGCTTCCACCTAAATCACATCTTCAATCCGTCACTATGTCCTCCAAAGTCACAGTCCAACCCATTGCCGCCCCCGAAGGCTCCAACATTGACTTCGGGGCCGTGGTCTCCAACGTTGACATTGAGAATATCACTGGTAAGATTTGACGCGCTTCTGTGATGTGTACTGGTTAAAATGCTACAAATCTTTGGGAGAATACCCGTGAAAATCGGTAACCTCCTATGGTAAGACAACTCGCTTCTCTCTCATCCAATTGCAGAAGCTAATTCGCTTCCAGATGCCGATTTCGACGTCATTCGTGATGCCCTCTTCAACCACCAAGTCCTCGTCTTCAAGAATCAGGGCCACGTGTCCCCCAAGGCTCAGTACGAGATTACCCAGCGCTTCGATCCTGAGGCCGCTGGCGCGTATGGGCATGGCAAGACGATTGATGCCAAGCGATCCGTTCTGCACCCCGATCTCAAGACTGTGCCGCACCAACCCCAGGTTCAGGTGATTGGTAATGGTTTCGTCAAGGAGTACGAGGGCTTGAAGGATATCAAACTCCGCCATCCCCATCACCGCACTTTCCATGCAACCATCATCTCCGATGAAAAGGACTTGGACTATACCAGGTTCTACCGCTGGCACATTGATGCCGCACTTTACGGACTTGCGCCTCCTGTCGTGACCACCTTGCTTGCTGTCAAAGTTCCCGGCGGTCGCAAGCAGACGCTCCTCTACGACGACGGCACCGATGAGGAATTAACCGTTCCCCTTGGTACCACTGCTTTCGTTTCTGGCTACGCCATGTACGATCGCTTGTCCCCGGAGGAGAAGGAATTTGCGCGAACCACCAAGATCGAGTATGCGCCACACCCCTACGTGTGGATGAGCAGCGCCAAGTCGCGCCCTGATGGCCTTGGAATGGTTTCCGAGGGCAAAGAGGTTTCACTTGATGACTTGCCGCCCATTGACCAAGAGAAGATCCAGATCTTGCCCTTGTGCTGGCGCAATCCCGTCAACGGCCGCCTTGCTCTCCAGATCCATCCTTCGGCTATCCGCAAGCTGCATCTTGCCAACGGCACCGTCATTGATGATCTCGCCAAGGTTCGTGAAATGGTTCACGACCTTCAGCGCCCGGGCATTGCGCCCAAGCTGGTCTATCCCCATGATTGGGAAGAGGGCGACTTTGTACTCTTCCACAATCGCGGACTGATCCATTCCGTGGTTGGCGCTTTCGCAGAGGATGAGGTGCGACTCTTCCGACAGTGCAACATTGCCGGTAGCAAGCTGCCAGAGGGACCGCTTCCCGTCTCTGCTGAGGCCTAAGCGGTGATTTTGATGAGTGATGGCGCAGGATATTGGATTGTTTTGTTTGTAATAAATTGCAACGTTTTATGTCTGAATGCTCTCTTTTTCCATAGCAAATGAAAGATGTACCAGTTTCACAAGATTAAAGACATGAAAATGTGTGCAGGTCTCATACTTGGGGGGTCATGTCGGAGCGGAAATTGTATCACCTCGCGGCTCCCAATGGTTTGCAAACAACCTACATGTGTATCTTTGTATATATCTCTGCATGCACGCTGATGGGCTCATCTCGTATGGTGGTGTTTCTCAAAAGTTTGAGTTGATAGCGCAGTCCTTTGACCGATGGGTAGTTTGCGCATCGGCTCAGCTCTACTTTCGGAGCAATAATTCACAGATGACCAAAAGCGTTAGGAAGTGTTCGAATATTCATGCAGAAAGTGAGATCTAGTTAATGTTTATGTTATTCCAGAACATAAAATTTTACCCCATGGCTGAGTTCCATCTCGCTGTTGTGAAGCTTGATAAAGAAGAGAGGCCGTGAGATTCCTCCCATGCCACCCTAGACATTGGCAGCGTCACTCATGTTCATCCATCCCTGCGCCGTGACCCTGCGTCGTATTCTCGTATTCACACCTGTAAGCGCTATTACGCGTTATTAGGCATTCCAGTCACCTGCTTTTATCGTGCTGACACTTTGGATGTCCTCCCCAACTGGTCATTCGTGTTTCTCCAAGACCTATTTCAACACCAGGACGGTTTATCCCACTAAATCATGACAGAGTATGACATTAAACATTTTTCCGGTTCTGATCAAGACCTGGACGCAATCTGCCAACTATGGTCGGCCATCTTTCCGGAATGGCCGATTGAACAGCAGCGACTGCAGGCCCTCTTACGCTTCCGACCCGATCACCACTACATTCACGAAAACGGATTCTGCCTCTCTTTTCTGAACGATGGCTCTCGTGGCAAGATTGCTGCTGTAGGTGTATTGCCTGAGCACAGAGGCAAGGGACTCGGCACTGCTCTTCTTGAAAAGGCCAAAGCCGGGTTGAAAGAGGCCGCTCTCGCAAGTGGAGGCGGCTTGGAGTCTTTGGAGATTGGATCCGATGCTCCTCGCTTCTGGCCGCAGATGCCCAAAGACTTTTCTTCCGAAGTGCACGACTTCTTTCTGCACAGAGGCGCGTTGGCTTATCCCTAGATTGTGATCAGAAGTGCTCATCATGCGCAGGGTTCCGTGCATCTGCCAACGCGGGGGCTCGAGATCTTTTCCGAGACATCCGCCGTGATATCGCGCCATCTGAGATCCTGGAGCGAGTATCAAAGATAAACGTCAAATTCTCTACGTGGTCGCCAGAGCTATACGCGGAAACTATGGCCAAGCAAAAGGCTCTTTTTGTTCGTCGTCCATTGGTGCATGATGGATGGAAAAGACTGACTGGAATCTAGAGCTGGTTCAAAGGGTACGAAGTTATGGCTGCCCACGGTCAACACCATGAAGTCTTGGTCGCGTTTGATCCCGATACGAATGCGCAGATCGGCTGGACATTCATGTGTTCCCCGTCATGCATCGCCAACAGAAGCTACGCATTCTTGCCCCTGGTGCCAACGAAGGAGAAGACGGGTCTGATTGCGGCCGTCGGCATTGACGACAGTGCAAGAGGTAAAGGTGTTGGGTTGGCATTAGTTGTGAAGGCAATAGAGAGTTTGCGGGACAGGGGAGTGGAGGGCATTTTTATCGACTCGGTAACCATACGAGGCTTCTATGAACGGCTTGGATTTGAGACTGTTTGGGAGTACGAGCCCTACGTCTGTGACTCTTTGGGAACTGGCAAGTAACCTCCTACTCGGGCGATGATGGAAAACCGAGTATTCTTTCCATGAGTTCAAGTTATTCTTGAGATAGAAGGTATATGCGTACGCTATTTACAAGAGTTCCTACACGTCACGGTGCAAACCGTCAATGACCATGCCTTCCGTAGGCCCGCTTCCAACGTTGTATCTAGGTCCCTACTGATGCCGACCTACTTGAGCTTAATGCAACCCATTGACGCCGTTTTTGACTGAGTCCAATCCCTTCGAGACCGCGAGCATCTCGTTCACCATTAGCTGGCTTGCACCAAAGTACTTTGTCGGATCACACAACTCCTCCAGCTTCTTTGCGTCAAAGATCCGTGTCACCTCGCTTCCCTGAAGGCAAGTCAAGAGAACCTTTCCAGTCTCAATTGACTCCTTACAAGCAGCGTACACAGCGTCGTGGGCTGGTTGGCGACCGATATGGGGAGCAAGGGCCATCATTACGGCCTCTCCCACGATCAGACCGTTTGTAGATAGAAGATTCTTCTTCATCGTGTCCACATGGACGACAAGACCACCAAGGGCGAAGTTGGTCTGATGCAGCGATCCAACGGCTAGAACAAATGCCTCGGGGATTGCAACCCATTCGAGATGCCAAGGACCAGACGCACGCTCAAAATCAACAACCATGGCATCCAAGCCCAGCGATGCATTTGCGCGGAGAAGTTTTGAAGCGGCGAGTATAATCTCACTGGATATGGGATTGCGCTTCTGGGGCATGGTGGAGGAGGCACCACGAAGGGGTACAAATGGTTCGGCTACTTCTCCCAGCTCGTTCGATGACATGCAGATGAGATCATACGCAATCTTCCCTAGAGAGCCACCGACGAGACCCAAATAATTAAGGACTTCTGCAATGTTATCTCTGGCAACGTGCCATGTGATGGGAGGGTCGCGAAGCTGTAGCTCTTCAGCAAGAGCAGCTCTGACGCGGAGGCCTGTGTCATCGGATCCTAGGGAAGCCAAAGTACCGGCAGCACCGCCGAACTGAGCCAGCAAGCATCGGTTCTTGATCTCCTGTAGGCGTTCATGATGGCGGACAATGGAGGAGAGATACACGGCGCACTTGTATCCAAAAGTGCAGGGAAGGGCGTGTTGGAGATGAGTTCGTCCTGCCATTGGCGTATCTCTGTGCTTTTCAGATAACTTGCGAAGAATGGAGATTAGTTCCTCGATTTGACCTTGAATAATGTCCAGACCACCTCTTATTTGTAGTATGGAGGCATTGTCCATAATGTCTTGTGTGGTTGCGCCCCAATGGATATACTTGGCAACTTCGGGTGAGGTCTTCGCTACAAGCTGTTCCACCAATGGGAGCACAGGGTAGCCAACAATGTCTGTATCTTTCGATAGCTTTTCCATGCTGTGAAAGGTTAGCAGGGTCAAAAGTAAAGGTTTTAAAGACTTACTCGATTTCAACAGCGATTGTGGCTTTTGCGAGTGCATCACCCACATCCGGGGGAATAACACCGGTCTTCGATTGGGCCTTTGCCAACGCCCCCTCGACAATGATCATGTTCCTCACGTAGGCACTGTCTGAGAAGACATCTCGGATAGCCTGCGTTCCGAAGAGGTTGCGGAACACGCGGGAATCAAGAGCTGAGACGGACATTGTGGTTCAGCCTGGTGATGGTATGAGAGAGGGAACGAGTAGAATGAGAACTAGACTGTGTTTGGAATCATGCATATAAAACATGTTTGCGAATGCAAGTTATTTTGAAGTTGTCGATTGACCTCGTGGTGAATGGAATAACAGCCTATTCCACGCTCCCCCGGTCATTCTCTCGGAATAAGGCCTTATTCCGGGGCCAGCGACTTTGCGGGGAGCAACCTCACAGCATGGCACACGCCACCGGCCGGTACCGGCTGATGATTACCCACTGTAGGTATGGAGCAGGCATCTTTTAGGGCTCGTTGTGGCTTCGACAAAGCGGATGAGACCGTGAGCCTGCTTCGATCTGAGCAGACATATTCGGCATGGGGATCAATTGCAGTCAGGCGGACCAAAGGAACTCCCCTCTTAGTTTGTTATGAGATTATGGCAGTGGCGTTAAACCAGTCTCAGTTGCTCCCGAGGGACTGGGCTCCCGCGGAATAACCCTCGGGGCGGGGACTGGTTCTGGCTGTCACTGGGCCAGTGACAGTTTGACAGTCCGCCGTTCTACAATTCCGGGTTCTTAGCGAAACTGAATGCAGAGAAACATTGATGTGACACTGCACACACTCGTTCCTGGCCTATGATTGGGCATTGGCCTGGGTTTACTCTATCTTCTTGACCTCACGGGTCGACGCAATGGCTTCACCAACCCCAGTTGTTGGTGCTGGCCAGGTCTGGTAAGCCTGCCCTGTCCAGGCCTCAACCCCAAGGCATCGTGTCGGACTTGTCACGTCTAATCAACAATAGTGATCGATGTCGCACGTGGGTCTCGCAGTTTCTTTCAATGATGACTTTGCCTAACATTGTCTTGGAGACAGAAAGAAGATAAAATGCGACGGAAACGTCCCTGCTGTGAGTCATGATGATGTCCGCCAGACGACAGGCCTCACTGACCGTTGTCGACAGTGCAGTAATTGCGCTGTTGCAGGTGTCACCTGTGTAGTGTCAGCGACACTACGAAGGAACACCAAGATCAGAGGATTCAAAGCAACTGTCGATAACGAATTGTCACGACTTCGCGCGGAAAATGAAGAGCTCAAGCAGAATCTCCTGCTGGAACAAGAAGCAAACAATACTCTTAGAAAGCGGATTGAAGAATTAGAAAACTCACCACGATATCCAGATGACTCATCGAATATCTCCCTGGCTCTTCCAGAAACCCCGAACATCCCTGAGCCGACTCCGTCACACAACAAATCCGATCTCATCATCAAGCACATGGGCCGTCTGGTTCTCGACGACAAGGGTCACGCCAGATTCGCAGGCTCAACAACAGGCGTGCACTTTATCTTTTCAGTCCAGCAGACGCTCATCCGACACAATATTATTCAGGAACGTTTCCCCGAGAGTTGCTATCGTCTGTACCTCCTCTGTCCTATTCCTACTAGACTTCCACACTTGGCCGTGCGCTTAGGTCTGATGGATGATGGAAACCACCGATTAAGAGCACAACTCGGTGATTTTCTACGACAGCCTGCTGATTATCTAGCGGGGCGAGTGACCACATTCCTTGAAACATGGTCGCCCTTCTGCCCTGTCGTTGCGGAATCCGACTTGAACCGACACATCACAACGGCACAATTAATGCTACAGGACAAGATATCGCTCCCCAATGAGACACTTGCCCACTGTTTTCAAGTGGTTATCATAGTGCTCTTAACTGTCAAGTCTTCACCTGGAGACGATGTTTCCCGAGACTATGTTTCCACCTGCGAGGATATCGCCTATGGCATGCTACCACATCTGACCTGCTCGGCCGATATACCGACCTTGCAGGGCCTAGCTCTGTTTTCCCTCTATGTGCAGGTGACCGGAAAGGTTCTATTTATGCCACAATTGAATGGATTGATGGTGCAGATGGCTCAGCTCCTGGGTCTACATCGCCATGCTAGGCGGTTCAAATTCTGCGCAGGACAAGTTGAGATGCGGAAGAGGCTGTGGTGGTATGTGTATATTTTTGACAAGTGAGTGACCATGCTTTAGCAGCTCCCAACTCCTCTAATGAATTCACCAGAATAACATCCGCCACGCTTGGTTTGCCACAACTCATTCAGGATGCTGACGTGGATGTTGATTATCCAACGGACTGTAATCTCAACGAGGTCGACATCGCCCAGCTCTCGCTACCCTTACCTGGTGAGACGGCAGACACCGTGGAGTTTTTGGCACTTATCCGCCTGTCCAGAATTTGGGCAGAAACACTTGAGCAGCTTTACACCACCACTCGCCGTCGTAATGGACCGGAAAAGATTACTCAACTGTCCAACGATTTGACCAATTGGCGTCAACGCTTCAAGCCAGACAGCATTGACGGGCTCAGCACCACCACACCGTCGTTGTTTCAGTCTTGGCTTTCCATCATGGATCATTTTACCATGGTTCTCATTCATCGCCCTGGATTGACGTTCAACGAAACTACGCAACAGTTTCAAATGTGCCTTGACAAATGCGTCCAAGGGTGTTCCGCAATCATCAACCTCCTCAACATTTCTTCGAATACCGGCCTCTTGAGCTTTGTACCTATTGGGCCCAGCATGCTGCTCCAATGTGGATTGATGCTAGTCTTGTACCAATGTGGCCACCCATCTCAGCGTGTACCAGAAACAGGCGTTGACACAAAGTCAACAAGCAGTCGTGTTCAAGACGCTGTTAGGGTGATGACCCAATGCCTGAATACAATATCACCTGAATCAGCCAGCTCTGGTGGCACATCTCAGACCTTCTCATCAGCCATGTCCGAAGCTATTGACTTACTTCGGAATCTGTGCCAAGCTACATCGCCCAAGGAGCCTTTCATAACAACAATGTTGGACCAACACTTGGGTTCTCCAAATGCAACCTCGGGCTCGATTTGGCCCAATGGGGGGTTTCAGCCAATGTCGCTTGACCTTGATGGCGAGCTGGGATCATTGGAGAATTTAAATTACATGAATTTCATAGATTGGATGGTGTATAGCCCTCCAAACATGCCACAGTGAGGAGTATATACGATTGCATCAGCGTTTTCTCAGGTCATTTCAAATAGTCCTGCATGAGACTCGTATATTGATTACGTGCCACGCGAGGGAGCAAATAGGAGACGAGAATCACAAGAGCAATACGATGAACCCGGAAACGAGCTGACCATACCTAAACTAAACATCATCTTTCAAATGAAATGGAATGCCGGCAAAGAGATACTGTGCACCTGCGGACAGGACTTTGCCATCCCCCCGAGGCGGCAGGGACCCGGAGACTCATCTGTCAGACTTCAACGTCTCGAGTTTGCCAAGGCCGGCACCCGGTTAGTCGAGGTCATGGGGCTCCGGGTTAAGCTGCTATTCCGATGGGCTGATCCCCCGGCAACCTGATTCTGGGGTCCGGGGTTCGGTTTCCCCCGCATGTTAGTGCCGGGGTTTGGACAGCTACAAAACAGACTCCAAAGCCAGCCATAAGAACGACGTGCACCTGCTCTACCATAAGACACTTCTCCTTTATAGAAATAATCCTCGACGCATAACTGTTTCTCTGTCTTACGTTGGAAGCAAGTCGAGACCTTTCGTCCAGGTCCAACACCATGGCTTCAACCCAACGAACATCGTTCTTGGGCCTCCGGGGCAAGCAGCTTATAGCTGCCCAGATCCTCCTCGTCATGCTCCCTTCATTCGTCCTCTTTGGCTACAATCAATCCAACCTTGGCGCCCTCCTCGGCCTCGAAGACTGGTCCAAAACGTTTCCTCGCATTGACAAGACATATACGACCGGCGCCCAAAAGGAAAACAACACAACTGTTTCTGGAGTTGTCAATGCCGTGTTCACGCTTGGTGCGCTGCTGGGGTGTTTGTCCTGCAGCTACACCGCTGACAAGTTTGGTCGTCGGCCCGTCATCTTTGTTGGTGCTATTATGACACTTATCGGCGAAGTGTTACAGGCGTCTGCCTTCTCGCTTGCTCAGCTTGTGGTTGGGAGACTGATTCTCGGCGCGGGCGTTGGCATCCTCAGTGGTGTTGTGCCTACTTGGCAAAGCGAATGTTCCAACTCAAAGAACCGCGGTAGAGACGTCGTTACTATGGGTGTCTTCATCGCATTGGGGTACGTCCTTCAAGCCTGGATCAACCTGGGATTCTTCCAGTTCAAAACTGGACCCGTGACTTGGAGACCGCCTGTAGCTCTGCCGATCATCTTCTCCCTGATCCTGGCTGCATTCGTTTTCCTCATGCCGGAGTCCCCGCGATGGCTCATGACCCAGGGCCGAGCTTCGGAAGCTCGAGCTATCCTGAAGGTGCTGAGAGATGTGGACTCAGCTACGTCGACTGAGTTTGAGGTGGAGGTTTCGGCAATGGAGATGTCTCTTGAAGAGAGAGGCCAGAAATCATCATTGTTTGATCTTTTGAAAATGGATCAGGACCGTTTGCCTTACAGATTTGGTATCTGCATTTTACTACAGTTCTTTCAGCAGATGAGTGGTGGAAACCTGATTTCAGTTTACTCGACCATCATCTTCGAGGACGGATTGGGCCTGGACGGCGAAACAGCTCGAATTCTTTCAGGCGCTACTTTGACGTGGAAGTTTCTCTCCTGCTTCATATCCTTCTTCACGATTGATCGATTTGGCCGCCGTCCTGCTCTGATGATCAGCGGCACCGGAATGGCAAGTTGCATGCTGGGACTTGCTGTGGCGACGTCGTTTCCCAAGAGCAACTTTGCCGCACAAGTCATCAGTGTGCTATTTGTCTTCTTATTCAACTTTTTTATCCCAATTGGTTTTCTTGGAGCCAACTTTCTCTATTGCACTGAAGTTGCTCCGCTCAGACTGCGAGTTGCCATGGCAAGCATTTCTACTGCAAACCATTGGCTTTGGTGAGTTTTTTGCACCCGCCCTCACCAAGAGTTTCAATTTGTTAATGATAAACAGGAACTTTGTGGTCACAATGATCACCCCGGTGGCTATCAGTTCTATAGGGTACAAGTACTACATTGTGTATGCTTGCATTGGTTACTGCATCCCACTGTCCGTATACTATTTGTATCCGGAGGTTAGTCTTCAAGCGTCAGGCAGTTCATGAACAATCGCTAATTATCTCTCATAGACCAAAGGACTGAGTCTAGAAGACATTGATCTTATTTTCCGAGAAAGCCCGTCCATCCTGAAAACTGTTAGCTACGCACGAACAAGGCCGCGACAAACAATCGAAGAGACGCTGGGTGATAAATGCGTTGCACATGAAGCAGAGGAGGTATAGAGCCATTTCATTGCTATACAATTGTTTGGCGTGGAATAGATCTTTCTGTGTGCTGTGCCAGAATCGATCTTGAAGAGGTATTTAGTTGCATATAACTCGGCCCTACAGACAAACAAAGGATGCCACATTTGTCCCCCATTTCTCACTCAATAGTCGGTTTCGGTTTCATCGTTTAGCATTGGAAAAATATCAAGAAAGTGAACTGTTTTATTCTCATTGTGCTGTAATTTTGCGTTCTGGTTCCTCCTAATTGACACATAGAACTGCGGTCTTGGTACAGTCAAATCCATCTCCTGGAAAGGACTGGGTAAGACTCGTTTGAATGATGATCAAACATCTGACCCTGGTCATGTCTCCATTTGGAAGGATGGAAGCTTGTAAGGCGTAGAGAAGGAATCTTTGGGTCTCAATAGCACAAGCGTTCATCCCCTACTCGCAAAATGGTGGCAATTTCTAACTAGGCCGTCAAGTTAGACCACCGGCCACACTTGCGGAAAATTATCAAATACTTACGAAATAAGCATGATACTAGCTCGGGTGGTCTACGGTGCATGTGTCGGAAGCTTTACGAGACCTAGACATGGGAGAAGGAATTAGGCAAAGGGGCCAGAACAGCTGCGGTTCCGTTACCCTTGTCGTGCATCTAGAAGACCCATGGAACCAGATCATTGCCGCACTTGAGCCTTTCATGGCTAGCATAAAATGGGAAGCTAAAAAAAAAAAACAGAAGTATGCTTCATTGATTCCTCTT
>JALNIO010001252.1:54437-89731 GCA_023509875.1 Rugonectria rugulosa
TGTGACTGACAACATGAAAGGAACGCGTTCCATCGGCTCAAATCGTGATTTGATGCTTTCAAGGTGAATCCGGACCAGGATCGTAGAGCCACTGGTCTTGCAAGGTGCATGAGCAAAAGGTGGTTGGAGACACAATGCAGCGCCCCTTGTCATTAGCCGCGCACGAACTATTGACATCAAACCGAATGAAGAAGTTTTCCTCGATCTGACAAGTTTGACAGTAGTTTGACGTATGCCAATGCTTTGTGTAAATGAATCGCTTCAACATTACTTAATCGCGCCCACTCAGCGGAAACAAGCATATACCAGGATACCAATTCCTGTTATTCAAATGCCGCACGACTCCCCAAACTTTAAAAAGCGGCATTGCACTCCTTCTCTTTACTGGATCGAATCTTCTGCTGGTTCCACTGGAGTACAAGGGTTTCTGGTGGTGAACCAACATCGAGTCTGTCTACCTGCTGTATCTGGCCCTAGATCGACAGCTATGCCGGGCAAGGAAGGTGAGCTCGGTGCCACCGCCGACGAGGCCCGAGCAGATTCACCTCGTTTGACATTCACTTGCTACATGCAGTATGGGAAGTTGGCTCAGCTGGTCATTGTCTCGTTAACGCATGGATACTCGACTAGATTTCAGAAGCTGTGAGAACAGCCACGGAGCTTCGTTTCAAATTTCTTACGAAAAAGAATCCTACAAAGCTCCAGACTGCTCACTGATTTGTCCAGCTGTCCTCTGAAAAATTTGCACTCTCCGTCAGAGCCGCCCCAAAGTCCGGGATTGGAATCGGCGCCTCAGCCCCAAGATGCCACGGGAGCTGAACTGTCTAACTGGATGCTAGCTTGACGGGATCTCCATGGTGGACAAAATCCTGGCTCATGCGTTGAGGCATACAGGTGAGGCATACAACTTAGGCAGTTCTTTTGTTCAGACCCCCAGTCGTCCCAAAACCAGGCATACGAGCAGCAGCAGTATGCAATCTGCAGAAGTAAATCGGTCATTTCCATAGATTATGCATGTCAAATGACAGATTGCCTGACATTTTTCTTTTTCTGCCAAGTGCTGGATAACTTCTTAATTTGCTGCATCATCCAGTCTTGATGCTGCAAGAGTTCGCCCTGCTCGCACAACTCTGTCACGATGATTCTGCCGCGGGAACATGAGACGCCCTTCAACAAAGCGCCGCTGATACGGGCTGTAGCTGCGCTCCTCATGGTCATCACAATTCTGTCAGCCATCACCCGCCTCTTGACGAGGTATCTTACCGTTGGGAACCTCAAGGTAGACGACAAACTTGTGATCTCCGCCACAGCAAGTCTACTCTACCCGGTCGGAATTGAGCCCTTTTCTAACTTGGCTGCAGATTTTTGCTATCGGTCAGTCAATCACTGTCATTATTCAAGGCGCAAATGGGATGGGTAAGATCGGCGGGCTTAGCAATGGCCAAATCTCCTCCATCTTAAAAGTAAGTATTAATTTGTTCTTAATTTTGATGGTCTTCAAGGAACTAACAAGGCATATTTTTGTACGGTAGGCTCAATATGCTTCTGACGCCCTGTATATCATCGCCCTGCTCCTGGGCAAGATGTCTGCCACGAGGACCATTTTGGACATGGCACCGTCAGGGAAGAAGCGTACAATTCAGGCAACCGAAGCAGTCATTGGTGTATGGGCTGTTTCTTCACTTGCCACGTCCCTTTTCCAGTGTTCTCCTCCAGAGCCTTGGGATTATTTGAAAGGTCGATGTGTCAATCGGGTATGCTGCACAGTTGGGTGTCGCCATGAGAGCATTTTGTGTTAACAGTTTAACAGTCTGCATTTTGGATATATGTCGATATCCTCAATATCTTGACCGACATTGCCATCACTGCCATTCTCTTCGAGATATTCATCAAGCTAAAGACATCAACGGATAAGAAGATTTTGGTGATATGTGTATTCGGATGCCGTGTCTTGTATGTACAAGCGACCACGGCATGAGACCAGGTTGAACGATTGCTAACATTGTCCAGCATTTTCCCTGCAATAATCTTTCATATCTACTATTTGAAACGCGCGGTCCATTCGACGAATCCCATATTCGACATGTGGCACCCGACGGTGTTGGTCCAAGTCATCCAATGCATGAGCATCATGGCAACCTGCATCCCATACCTCAAGCCCTTCCTAGACAGCTTGGAGTCAGGGCAGATGAACGTGGGAGACCTTCGTGGGGATCGAAGTAAGGATGGCAGCAGCAGAAGTAGAAGCGGTTATGCTTCCGGTCGGACGCGAACGGCTCAATCTCGAGGTAACACCGCCAGGGGCATCACGTCTGTCGCCACAATGGCTTCCAATGCGTCTCACCGACGGCAAAAGTACGAAATGTTTGATCTAGACAACAAGTTTGTGGACCGCAGAAATGGTGCGAATGTCGGTACAGTCACGGCGGCCTGCGAAGCGGGCGGCTCATGGGATGGCGAAAGCCGGAAGAGCCATAATAGCCAGACGGTGCTGGTGCAGCAGACAGTGCGGGTGGAAGTGAACAATCGGGATAGTTCTAAGGCAGCGTAACCAGTATAGAATTACAAGGAGGAAAGGTCTCGAAATGGAAAGGACGAGAAAAAATTGACTTGTTCGTTGTTTGGGCATAAGATAACAGAACAAAAGTGAATTGGGGATGCATTTCCTACGCCTCGATGTCCTTGCCCAATAGCCAGCACCGAGCGAAATCCTGGTATAACTAATATAACTAAGCGACTGGAAGAAACATTGATATTTTGTGCTGTTATTATGAGTAGCACCAGGCCTGTATGGTCAGTTACACTGTAAATAGATCGTGTCGGGTGAAGACACGCTGGTGCTAGATAGAGAGCAGTGAAGCGAGGCCAGGGGATCTCTCAACCTCAGACCCGACCGCAAGCCAACCGGCAGAGACTAGGAGCTTCAATAACCCGACGCGGCCCGATTCTCTTCTGGAAATTAGTTTCAGCTGATGCATGTAGGCTTGCAGCTTGGGACTCGGCAGCGGAGCAGCTACAAGCCCCTGTTTCTGGAGCTGCAGTTGGTGCATCGCACCGGAAGTCGCATTAACAGGACAGGTGACCATAGCTGATGCTGGCGTCGCAGAGTCTTCTATTTCCACACGGCCAACAGGTCTCCCAATCCTGTCCAAGCTGACTAGTATCGTTAGAGTAACACCGAAGCACTGAAGTGGTAAAGGTCCAGCAGCAGCCAAGAACGCTTGACGTACGAGAAATTGACAGTTGGCTGCTGCGTTACCGCATGGTCCTCTCACTTGCATTCCCCCAGTATGGAGCATGGAAACAATTCCACTGCGGGACGTCCGAATGCTGATCGCCTCCCGCGCCCTCCCCTCCCAACTCCGTATCCCTGCTCATACCTTGATCCATAGTTCCGTAACCCCCGTTGAGGGGAGATGCAGCAGGGTTCCCGAGGGCCTCTTTGGTTTCCTGCATTGGGAAAATCCTCCCTGAAGCTGAGAACAATGAATCGTATCAGCTCCTCTTTATCGCTCTGCCCCTGTAAAGCCCAGAGTCGAAGACCCCGCCACCTGTCCTACACGCCGTACATGTACTTAACAATGGCCCCCGGGCAGTTTGTTTCTCTTATCTACAGATCCCCCTCGTCGTTTCTTCCCTTCTCCTCACTGTGGCTGTCGCATTAGTGTTGATCCAGATAGCTTCGCTGTCGCACTCTCATTCATTGGAACATTTAGCTATCTATCGAATCGGGTCTTCATCAAGGGCGTCATGCAGGAAGATCATGAGCTCAGCGACTTGAACGGCGCCAAGGCGCCCGATCCAAAAGTCGAGAATGTGTCGGAAGATTTCGATCGAGACAATTTGGACCGCGAGCAGTTGGCCAGGCTGGGCAAGAAGTCTGTTCTCAAGGTGCGATGCCCTTTCACTTCCTACAACCCCCATGTACTAAAACCAGAATCCTCACGCAGCGCAACTTTCGTTTCTTGACTATCCTAGGCTTCAGCTGCGCCATTCTCGTCACCTGGGAGGGCACGCTCATGAACTTTGCGACGGGCCTGTCAAACGGCGGTCCCGGTGGCATCATTTACGGCTTCATCTTTGTCTGGATCGGCAACATCAGCGTCTTCTCTACCCTCTGCGAGCTGGTATCCATCGCTCCGACATCTGGGGGCCAGTATCACTGGGTGGCCATGTTGGCTCCGCGATGGTGCTCCAAATTCCTGAGTTATCTCACCGGCTGGCTGACTCTGGCTGGATGGCAGGGCACCTCTGCCGCTGCTGGTTTCCTGACAGGCACCATGATCCAAGGTCTTGTGGTCTTCATGGTTCCATCATACGATGCAAAGACATGGCAGGGGACGCTGATGGTCTGGGGATGCATCTTGATTGCGGTTTTCATCAACACCCTCGTCAGCTCGATGCTTCCTAAGCTGGAGGGAATGATCCTGGTTTTGCACATCATTGGCTTCTTCGCCATTCTCATCACCCTCGTCACCTTTGGGGCGAACGCCGATGCGTCAGATGTTTTTCTCACTTTCCGCAACGAAGGCATGTGGCCTACGCAAGGGCTATCGTGGTTCGTAGGATTACTTGGCTGTGTTTTTTCTTTTGCCGGTGAGCAAGCATCTCACGAATCCCCATGTCCAGCGCAAAGACTAATGTGAAAACTCGACAGGAGTTGACTCGTCCTTTCATGTAGGTTATAACGTTCCCGTCAACACGAACATCCGTACTGGCAGTTCATTGTTTCAAACACGTTTGCTAACTGGAGCTCAAAGATGTGTGAGGAAGTACAGAACCCTTCTGTCGCCGTTCCCCGGTCCATCATGACCAGCGTCGTGATCAACGGCGCCATGGGTCTTGCTATGGTGATTGCCATGCTTTACAGCGCTACAGATATCGATGCAGCCATCGACTCTGCAACCGGGTATCCCTATATCGAGATCTTTTACCAGGCTACCGGATCTAAAGGTGGCACTGCTGCCATGACCTCTCTAATTGTCGTCATGACGCTGTCTGCTATTGTTGGCGTCATCGCAGCCACCTCTCGCATGTTCTGGGCCTTTGCCAGAGACCGCGGTCTACCTTTTTGGCGCACTCTATCCAAGGTATGTTGTTTCCAGATTGCACTTCATTACATGGATTCAGTCTGACATTTTCTACGGGTTGATGATCGTACCAGTGTCCCGGTCTGGGCAATCACCGTCACCAGCATCATTGCCTGTCTCATTGGACTCATCAACATTGGCTCCGCCGTCGTCTACAACGCCATTGTCTCAGTCGCCGTCTCCGGCTTGTACTCGTCGTACCTCATGTCTTCGTCTCTCCTTCTCTATCGTCGATGCGGCAAGGGTTACAAGCTGCCTGACCCCAGCGCTCTTCCTGCTCTGGCCGACACGACTGCTGGGGAGGGCCAGACCCTCGCCTGGGGCCCGTGGCACGTTCCTGGCACTTTGGGCATCGTCAATAACATCTTTGCTTGCATGTTCATGTTGATTATTTGGTTCTTTAGCTTCTGGGCTCCTCAAACCCCAACGAATGCTTCCACAATGAATTATTCCTCGTTGATGACCGGTGGAGTCGCTCTCTTCAGTGTGGTGTATTACTTGCTATGGGCAAAGAGGGAATACAAGGGTCCTCATGTGGAGACTGAGGCCAACTAGAGGTTCGTATAGGCAGTTTACAATAGAGAGCCAAGTAATAAAACGACGCAAAGGCTCTACCGAATGTGTCTTTATAGGGAATAACTTCGTTCAAGGGCGGCTACAGCCTTTGAGCATGGAATATTGCAGCGTGGACAGCTTGGACCCTTGCATGCTTGCGCTGACAAAGCCTACACGTAGCCATGCCCAAATCGAGAGGTCTGGCGTAGGAATTGGGTCGAATGACAAATAAGACATGGAGAATCCATGCTTTAACGTTATACGCCCAGGGACTTTTAAAGGAGCTCAGCCACTTGAGCAAGTTTCTCCTTTTCAACTCTTAAAAGTTAGTAATTTATATTTATTTTCAATCTCCTCGATCATTTTACATCAGACTCCAAAACTCATTTCGTCATGGCGTCTTCTATTCCCAAGACCACGAAGCAGTGGAATATTGTCGCAGAGAATGGTGCTACTTCTCTGACATATAGCGAAGAGCCAATTTCTGAGCTTGGCGATGATGAGGTTTTAGTCAAAAGTAAGTGATCTCTATCAAGGGCTTTTATGCAGTACCATTAGCTAACCACGGAGCAGTCCAGGGTGCATCGTTGAATGTCGGTTTATAAACTCACCCCTCACTTGTCGATGATGTACTAACAGCTGTCGAGTATCGAGACTTGGTTGTCAAGCAGGGAGCCTATCCCTTCTCTTTCGAGCCACCCGTAGTGCCAGGTTCAGACGGCGCAGGAACTGTTCTTGCCGTCGGTAAGCACGTGTCTCGCTTTAAGCCCGGCGACAAGGTCATCACGATGCTCAATCCCCATCACCTAGCAGGCTCCGTCGAAAGGTCCACAGCCACCGTCGGGCTAGGTGCATCCATCGATGGCACGTTTCGCACCGTTGGAGCCTTCAGTGAGCAGGGGCTCAGCTTGATGCCAGAAGGGTTGACCTTCGCAGAGGCTTCTACTCTTACCTGCGCTGGCTTGACGGCCTGGAATGCGCTTTTTGGACTCTCTGGTAAGGAGGTCACAGCAGGCCAGTGGGTGCTTACGCAGGGTACAGGGGGAGTCAGCATTTTCGCTCTTCAGTTTGCCAAAGCTACTGGGGCCAGAGTCATTGCAACAACAAGCTCGAGCTCCGGCGAAAAGGCAGAACTTCTGAAGAAGCTTGGAGCTGATCACGTTATAAGCTACGCCGAGACGCCAGATTGGGGTGCTATCGCAAAGGAACTCACTGGTGGGGTTGGCGTCGACCTCGTGGTGGAAGTTGCCGGGACAGCAATGCAGCAAAGCGTAGACAGTCTCAAGCTGGACGGCACGATTAGTGTGATCGGATCCATCGGTGGTACTCCCACTAATGTTCCGACTTTGATTGACTGTTGGATGAGCCTGTTTACTGCTCGCGGCTTGTGGGTTGGCAGTCGTCAGCAGATGGAAGCCATGTGCCGAGCTATCGAAGCGAACAAGGAGAGACTTCGTCCAGTCGTGTCCAAGGTCTTCAAGTTTGAGCAGTTGAGAGAGGCCTATGATTACTTGGAGACGGGGAAATACTACGGGAAGGTGGCAATCACGATAGAGTAAGACATAGCCGGGAAGAGGTTTCAAGCAAGATCCATTTGGTTACATCGATTTGCATCAAATGGCGATACCCTTCCACGAATTTCCTAATCTTATATCAGCCATTGATGACGAAGCCATCACTGCTATAATCTATCCTGTCGCCTTTGCCTTGCTTTCCTCTGAGATGACGGACGCTCTAGAGGCAGCGACTACAGCTGTAACCATGGTTGTTCGTGTCATGATGAGACGGATGTGGCGGCTACCAGCACGCCAATCACTACTTGGACTGCAGGTTCAGCCACGACTGCATCCAGGCACAGTGATACAATTCCATTCGTCTCCTTTATCCATTTACTTATTCCACGCAACACCTACAGTGCCCCCCAAATCTGTCTGCAATGGACACCGTGGGTTGTGGTAGTTCCAGTCGAAGGCGCTAAGAATTCCGTAGAAGTGAAGCACAGCGCCCAACACAACAAAACTGTGGAATATTTGGTGAGAGGCACCAATCAGGTCATACTTTCTAGGCGTCCATGACTCTGGAAAATGCGTCTATCAGATATCAGTAACGAGTGTAGATCATCCACCAAAGCTGAGAACTTGCCGCATAAAAGAATACTCCAGCCATCATTGAGATTCCCTCGAGGTAGTAGTATCGAAGCCCGCCTTGCTTATCTAACTGGCTGTAAGGAAAAATGAGGATGGCGTGAAGTATAGGTGCAAAGGCAGAGAAGCCTGTGACAACAAACGCAGAGAGGCGAAGAATGCGCCATCGCCGGGTCTGGGACGAAGGTCCGAGGACAACGATGCTAGTGAGTATGCCCAAGACGACAATCTAGCATGAGTCAGTAATGGATCTTCACCATACATGGGGTAGCTACGTTACCATAGTCCAGTACAGATTTTGCAAACCAGGCTCGCAGTAGAAACTGACGTAGATTCCCGAAATGAAGGATCCCAAGATCTGGAATACAATGGCCACGTAATCGAGCCGAACCCAGACATCTGCCAACGTTCTTGAGTGACACAGCATCGTGTGATATGTGCTTGAGATTGCAAAACAGAGAAGAGATGTTGATAAATAAATATGAAAGACCAATTGATCGCTCCAAGTAGCCTCGGGATAACGCGCCGAGAAGAATGTATGCAGGAACAAATTTGCGGCTGCAGCCAGAACGGCCGGGACGAGGTGGGAGTAAATGTTGATAGACTCATTGTGGAAGTATCCAAGACTCTCGAAACAGAGGAAGACAGAGCCGGTGATTGGTCGGTATCCGGTGCGCACAAAGGAATTGTGTGTGTACCACGGGGGAACCTCGCCGGCATGGAGAAGCCGTCGCTTCGGGTTTTCGGGAGTCGTGGGGGTTGCTTGGCCACTCGAGTCGAGAAAGACAGCACCTTTGCTGGCTCTATTCTTTTCTGTAGCCGCTGAGGGACGTTTCTGGGTAACCATCTTCATACCGGATACTCTGGGAGGGACCCAAGCACAACAAGCAGCAGTATAGGCCAGCAATGGTTGGCAATCCCTGGTAAAGGATATCCAGAAAGAATAAACGGGGATGGTTCCCCGATTGATAGTAGTGATCCTCGGGTGCTATCCAGTATGGAAAAAGCGTGGTGCAAGCAGACCAAAAGGACAACTTTTGTGGAAGATTGTTCAGGGGCTCTGCTAATCAAAATATTCGTTATTGCGTTCCTTGCCACGGGCCAATCATGTTACCCTATCCTCACCACCATTTCGAGCGTGTCTTGCCATTGGCCGGCTCTTCCGGATTTGGTATGACGGAGCTCTATTGAGCCCTAGCATACGGGAATTGATAATTTGTAAGTCAGCTACGGAGTAATGAATAGGTGATCGGATATTAGTGGCGTTTAGACTTGTTCGGGTGTCTCGTGTAGTGCGTGGAAGGATTCTTGGAATTGCGAGACGAATATGGACTCTTGGTCCTTTTCGAGCATTTAGATCTTGAGATCTGTGAGATGAGATGAACTAGCTAAAAAGATGATCCGACAAGGTAAAGTTTTCACATCTCTTAGGTATAATCCAGGACTCTAGCGACTCCATTTCGAAACAAGTACTCCGCATAAGCCTTGTGAAAAGTAAGCAGAATCCCCGACCCAACTCCTTTGTCCTGCGTCGGATTGCAGGCTGTGCTATGATAATGAATCTGTACCAACTCCTGGCCGCTGTTTGATTTCTCTCCTTGTCGAACAATCGAGAACCTGTGGGCTCCTGCAAAGATGAATCGATCACTCCCAAATCCAAAGTCGATGTAGCTTTCCGTTGCACCCTTTCCTAATCGGTCGTCTTTGTCAGGGGCCAGCTGTATCTCTAAAACTTGGAATACTCCGTAAACGATGGAGTGCAGAGGAGGCAGTTTTTGGTCCGATAGTTGCCTCGTCTGCCATAGTTGCTCCTGGACTAAAGACGCGGGAATTGCATTTCCTATCTCAATGTTAGTCTTGTGTACGAAAATAATTCCGGTTCACTGACTATTTAAATGGACCATGTTCCTGCCTAAGATCTGTAGGAACGTCCTCTCAATGCTGATGACGACTCCTCCAAAGTATCCTTGGATAAATCTGGCCAGGAGAACTTCATCCGAGACATCTCGGTGCTGAGCGGGGATTTCAATGGTTATGAAGCGAGAATCTGCATTTGCCTGATACTTGTTTGGGTTGACAATTCTACTTATAGTATGGGACTGGCGAAACGCATCAGGAATACCATCGAATCGCTGTATTCGTGTTGCATCGACTGCTCGCGTGTGCCTGTGTATCTGAGCTGCCCAGATGATGCCAGCAACGGGGATCAAGGATGCGGTAATTTTCCACGATGGAATTGGAAGACGTCGTAGCCATGTCATTGTGGCTGTGAGTGAAATGGCTAATGTAAAGAAACCGAGAATAAAATTATACGAAAAATATATTTATTATATATATTACATAGGTATGACTTCAAGTGCAATGAGGCAGAAAGCCATGACTCCAAAGACGTCCGGTTCTCCCCGGTACTCTTGACGCGATGGATCGGGCGCGGACTATTCCGGGCAAGGCGGAGGAACTGTTGTCAAGCCACAGTCTCCAAAAAGAATGAATTAATTGGAAGCGGGCGATTAGTTGCTCCGGTAATAAGATACCCAAAATTAAGATGGAAAATACACCGTAATTAACCCCTTACATTGAGGCGTGTCGCAGGTGTTTGCCTCCCACATAACCCTCCGCAGTATCGACAAACAGCTTCCGTCCCTTGACGTACGAAACCATAAACGCCCAGAGCTTCCAGTTCCCAATCTGCCCGGTGGCATATTTTCTGCCCAGCGACAGAAAGATCATGGTCTTGTTGGTGGGCTGGTAGGGAGCTGGCGTCGGTGCGCCCGTCAGCGCTGCGTCGAGCGCCGTGGCGAGATAGATGATCTGGTTGTCCGTCACCGTGAGCTGCTTGGGCTCGACGTTTCCGATGTCGCCGATGCCCCAGATGTTGGAGGTGCCATAAGCCCTCAGGTGATCGTCGAGCTTGACGTTGCCATCCGAGTCCAGCAATCCGCTGGGCACAAAGGACGTGTTCGTCTTCATCCCGTGCAGTGGCAGGTAGAGGTCAGCCGTAAGCGTAGTGCCATTGGACAAAGCGACCTCGGTCTGCTTGCCGTCGGGTGCATCTGTTGAACCGGCCGCGCGAACGCCGGTGATGACCTTGACACCAAGACGCTTCAGGTCCTTGTCAATTGAGGCGCGCACCGATGAAAGGGTTCCCTCGAGGGGCAGCTCTCCGCTCATCAGCAGGGTGACGTCCTTTGCCTTGCCGTATTTTGCTGCCAGTTCGCCTGCCACCTCGACGCCCGTAGCTCCAGCGCCAGCGATGACGATGGACTTTGCGTGATGGACTTTGCTCTGGAGATCATGCCATGCAGCGACGGTGGTCTCATGGCTTCCAAGCGGTTTGAGAGGAAGGTTGCTGGCAAGACCTGATCCTGTGGCAATTACAATATGCTCGTAGGGTATGCTGCGATCTGATCCGTCGTTTAGTGCAACCTTGACAGTATTAGATGCCAGCTCGATGCCGACTGCCTTCCCCAGGACAAACTCGAAATGTGCTGTAGGGTATTTGTCAAAGGCCGGCTTGATGGGGAGGAAGAGCTGGTCATCTGGGATCTCATCCGGGATCAGACCACGAGTAGCTGCAACGTTCCAAAAGAAATGACTATTTGGCGAGACGAGAATGACTTTGAGTCCGGAAACCTTTGGAGTTGTGTACTTGAGTAGCTTGTGTGCGAGAGGGAGGCCAGCCCAACCGGCTCCGAGAATAACAATTGACTTGGACATTCTGAGGGTATAGTGAGACGACGAAGCAGAGCAGGACAGAAGACAAAAATTAATGAATCTCAAGAGACCTCTCTAAAGAAACCTAGATGCTGATATTTAAATGCTTCATGAAAGAATTAATGTCTTAGCTGGCTCTGACAGACGAGACTTGATGGATATCAGAGATACAAGAGCCAGGCTGCAAACGCTACTCACTCAAAAGTAGCACTGTTAGTGCCACCCTTCTCCCATTGCCGGTCGATCCTCAACAAGGATCTAGACCGAGCTCCGTGTCCGAGGGCGACGCCGATCCGTCTCCCCCGGAGCACCTTTACAGTCTCACCCAGGTCTCGTCCGAAGTCCATGACCGAGTTTTTCTGACATTCGCATCGAACAAGTCTCTGCAGCCTTCCAGAACAATCGCTTTCGCAGCAGGCAACTCCCTCTTTTGTAGGCTCTCCTTCATTTCGCGTCCTCTGACGGCATCGGTCTCCATAAACGCCGACGCCGACACCGAAACAACAATCCCGCCATGTCAGCATCCTCACGAAGCAATGGCCCAAGAGACAACCAGAGCACCTCGGTCTCGGATACCGGGCTCAAGGTCTGGAGCTGCATCATCTGCCGGCGCCGCAAGGTGAGATGTGATAGGCGGGATCCCTGCTCCAACTGCACCAAGGCCAACATTGAATGCCACTATCCCGTGACTGGGCGTGTCCCGCGCCGGAGTCGAGACCCATCGGCGTACAAGTCCCCTGCACAGAAGCAGTCAGAGCTGCTAAGCCGTCTGAGACGCCTTGAGACGGTTGTTATTGAGCTGGCTGGACAAGTCGAGGATGGCACTGAAGGGCGTCCCGCCATTCCACCATCTACCAAGCCAGCTTCCGTCACAGGCACAGGCAATTCTTCAAGTCCGGAAACCAGTCATTCCGACGCCAGATCTGTCGGTCGCTCCATCACGAGCTCTACAAGCGAAGCACCTAGTGCTAGAGGCCCTGCAGGAAGCGAGTTTGATGAAGAGTTTGGCCGATTGGTTGTCGACAAAGACGGCAGCCTTCACGTGGGCAATCGTTTCTGGTCTGTTTTCTGCGAAGAGGTACGCTGAACATAGCCATCGCTTACATGAGTCTGTCTGACTGTCACAGGTCGACCACATATTTGAAGCTATGCACGATGTAACCGAATCCATCGAGCCAAATGACCTCCCAGTCCTGGGAAGCACCTCAAAGGATGGCCATGGATACCAGAGCTTCGTCTTTGGCAATAACGGGAGTGTCAATCTCGACGGGCTCAATCCGCTTCCTTCACAGATGCTCTTCATCTGGCAGACATACGTGGACAATGTCGATCCTTTTCTCAAGGTTCTCCATGTACCAAGCGTCGACAAGATTTTTCGACAGCGAAAGGGTAATTTCAGTGCACACGGCGTCAACATGGAACCGTTATTGTTTGCAATCTGTCTTGCTACCATCACTTCCATGGAGGACGAGTCGGTCGCCTTAAACTTCAATGCCCCGAAGAAGCAGCTCATAACGCGATACCGACTCGGAACCGAGCAAGCCCTCAGCCAAGCAGGGTTTCTCGCGACAAAGGACATTGCCGTTGTGCAAGCCTTTGTCATCTATCTCACTGCGCTCTTCTACTTGGGCGCCGCAGAACTGGCATGGCCGCTGGTAGGATCCCTGCTGAGACTCGCCAAGTCCCTCAAGCTTCACCGGAACGACGGCGCTCCTAATAGCAAGCCTCTGGAAGTTGAGCTGCGTCGTCGCTTGTGGTGGCACATTTGCTTTCTGGATTCGAAAGCACAGAAGCCGGGTACGCGAGACCTCTCACTGTCTGATACCTCGTTCGATACCTCATTACCCTCGGCAATAGATGATGCCGATTTGAGCCCCGGCGCAGTCATCACAACCCGCACTCAGAAGATGTCAATTTCCATGATCCCTTGCTTGTTCCGGTGCGAGCTCTGGCGTCTGGTGCAGGCGCTGCAGGCAAACTCTTCCGAGCCTCTCAACGTCAGACTGCAGATATACTATGCCAAAAAGTCGAGCATGACTGAGACGTACCTCAGCCACCTTCGTCCCGAAGTCGCGTTGGAGAGATATGTCCAGACAATGAGTTCCTTGTTTTTCGCCAAGGCTGAGTTGGTCATTCACAAGTCTTCACCCCAGTCAACGAGCGAAGCATCCGTTCACGCAGCCCTGAAAGCCTCCATCATCATCATCAACGACGCCTATGCCCTCATCACAGATCCTGCCTGGGCTCAATGGCGCTGGCAACTCGCAGGACACGTCCCCTGGCATGCGATTGGTGTTTTCCTCAGTCAGGCCTGTCGTCAGCCGTGGGGACCCGAGTCGGAGCTGGTTTGGACTACGACCAGGAGACTGTTGGATACTGCGTCGGAGGAAGTAAGAGAAGATCACCTGTGGGGGGCGTTGATGAACTTGATCAAAGCCACGGAGAAGCATCGAGGATCAGAAATGGCATGTCGCGCTGCAGAAGCGACAGATCAAGAGCAGTTCAGCAACAATGCCAATCAGTGGGAAGCTGGTGTCGCGCATGACCCGACGCAGGCGCTTTACAAGATCAACGGGTTTGGCCATTCGGGGCCTGAGCCGCAGGCGGTTGAGTCGGGGCGTCCGACAATGCAGCAAAATGGGGGTAACGAAGAAGCAATGGAAGGCTTTGAGCTCAACATACATGGCTTGCAGTTGGACCTTACTGATGATCCTACATTATGGTCCCTTCCGGAGGCATCTGGTGATTTTGTCCAAGCAGCACCGATGGACTTGAATCACCTGAGCAACGAGGGGATGTCGATGGACTGGGACAGTTGGAATGAGCCTTCAGCATTGGAATCACTGTGGGATATCCTGTGAGAGTGAGCAATTACACGAACGAGGGGGTTTATCGAGAGGCCTAGGCAACATCTCGACTCAACTTCAAAACCTGGCCCATTGAAGTCGAGTTGATGTAAATGAGCAGACCTTGCACAGGTATTCACCTCTGGTAGTACTGTACGATGAAATAAGAAACAGCTTCGTCGTGAGTACGTAAAGCATAAAACACAAAACTCCGCTTTTTATTCCCTTCTTGTTTCAGTAGCGAGGGTATATGACCAAAGGCCGCATCGTGTCTGCGCCTTTGACGGCGGAACTCCGCCATCTTAATCATCGCGACCAGCCTCAACTCGACGGCTATTCGCCTTCTCCGTAGCCAGCGGAACTCATGTCCGCAATTCCATTTAAAGCTCCTCTTATTTCTAAAGAAAATCTCGCTTTCCTTTTTCTTTCAATATTACCATCTCACCCGAATCTTGTCCCTCCTTCAACGCCCCTCCACACCAAAACACCCACGTGCTTCTTACCGCGAGTGAGTGAGAGAATGGCTCTCCGCAGCATATATACGCAGCTATTTCCTCCCAAACCTACCTTTACTGAGAAGTATGTGCCATCTCAAAAAGGCAAGGTCTTTATTGTGACCGGCGGCAACGCTGGCGTCGGTTTCGAGCTATGCAAGATCCTCTACGGGACTGGTGCAACTATTTACATGGCGTCGCGATCAGAGGTGCGACTCTAAATGGCTTTCATAATTCTACATTCTTACACAGCTCACAGGAACGTGCCACAAAAGCAATCAGGGAGATTGTCGAGTCCAAGGAGCAGCCAACTACACTAGGCCATCTCAAGTTCCTTCACCTCGACCTCAACGACCTCGACTCTGTGAGATCCGCCGCTGCCGCCTTTGTGGCTCAGGAACGAAAGCTCGACGTTCTCTGGAACAATGCGGGGTTAGGCCCCTACCGTACTGAGCCATGGCAAAAGACCGCCCAAGGCTTCGAAGTCATGATTGGGATACACTGCGTGGCACCGTTGTTCTTCACGCAGCTACTGGAGCCTCAGCTACGCGCCGCAGTGGCCGATGGGTCCTCCCAGGGGTCTGTCAGAGTCGTCTGGACATCTAGCATCGCAGACCTGGAAGCGCCTCCCAACGGCATCGAGTTTGAGCTTCTGGAGAATGGCGCCGAAGACCGCGCTCGCAACTACGGCGTCTCCAAGGTCGGCAATTGGATGCTGGGCCGGGAAATGGCCCGACGGTACGAGAAGCATGGGATTCTCAGTGTGACCATCAACCCTGGCAATGTCAAAGCGGGTTCCTACGAGGGGGCGCCCAGGATGATCATGTTCATCATGAATAGGTTGCTGCATGAGACCAGGTTTGGAGCCTACACGGAGATGTACGCGGGATTGTCGCCTGAGGTGACGTTGGAGCATAATGGTGCGTATATCATGCCCTGGGGTCGAATCCGGCCTGATAGTGCAGCTCCTCGACAGGATATAGTCAAGGCGATGTTGTCGGAGGAAGAAGGTGGACTTGGATACTCTCGTAAATTCTGGGAATGGTGTGAGAAGCAGTTTGCGGCCAAATGAGCCAACATGCTATGCGGGTGTCACTTTTACATGGCTCTTTAGACAATATCGATACTAATTTTGATACATATTCATCTTATATGCTACAAGAGCCACAACTCGTATTTTACCTGCCAGAGTACTTCTTCTCAAAGTATCTCGCAATAGGATACCACACCGCGGTGATGGCGCCACTCAGATAAATACCAACATCTCCGCCATCTCCTCCAAACTTGGCCGCAACCGGTCCAATGTACCACGTCTGACTCATACCGGGCACTCCTCCAGCACAGTATCCAACGATGAGGGCCGTTGTTGCTGCCAGACCCAACGGCAACTTGCTCGGCTGATCCCAGGACTTGAGGTCATACCCATCTCGGCGACGGAAGAAGCGATCTTCGATGAAGAGCACAATGGTGAAGCTGACGGTCCAGTAGCCGAGAAGGGACACGAAATCGTCGACGACGTTGGAAAGACTCTGCTGGCCGGCAATGGCGAGCACCGCAATGACAATGGCAAAGGCCAGCGACCAGATGAAGCGAGGAACAGCGTGGAAGTAGTGTCCCATGAGCTGGAGACTCAGGCCAGAGGAATAGTTGATGGCGATGTTGTTGCCGAGCACGGAGAAGGTGAGAAGGACGAGGCAGAACTTGGACCAGCCCACGGGGTGGTAGACCTCCCTGATGAGGCCACCGAGACCGTGGTTGTCATAGGCGTCGGCGTAGGGGGGGTAGGCAGCGCTGACGGCGGCGTTACCGAGACAGGTGCCGATGACGATGGAGAAGGTCGTGGGAATGACGATTCCGAACCAGGTCAGGAGGAAAGTCTTCCAGGCGGGTGTGGTCGCGGGGAAGTTGCAGTAGTAATCGGCGGCGATGGAGCACCATCCTGAGGCGTTTGCTGTAGAACAGGTACTGTTAGTCGAGCTTACAAGTGACGAAAATGCACAGATACTCACAAAAGTTGATGGCGAGAATCGACAGGAACGTTCCAGCAAACACGAGACCAGAGCTACCGTCGGAACCCGCGAGGCCAGCGTCCACGTGGGGAGCAGCCTGGCCGATGAGGACGCACAGCAGGATGAAGGTGTAGATCCACGAGTACTTCTCGAAGCGGTGGATAAGCTTGAAGCCGAAGATGGACACGACGTATGAGAGGATGGCAATGATGATGATGCCGACGGTGATGCTCATCTTGTAGTCGGAGACGGCGGCGAGGATCTGGCCGACGACGACGTAGTTGACGACGGCGAAGCCACCTCCGACGACAATGTTGAGGATACTGCAGAGCTTTGCTCCCCAGAAGCCGAACGAGTAGCGAGAGGTAGCGATCTGTCTCATTCCAAGCTATACAAGCAGTCAGTATCAAGTCAAGTCTTGGCAATTTTTGCGCATCGTCGTACCTTTGGTCCCAAAGTTCCCGTGTAAGCCGTCGTCGTCGCACCCATGAGAATACCAATCACGGCCGCCGCAATCGACTGCCGCAGCGACAGGCCAAACTCGGGGCCCAACAGACCCAGCGGCAGGACGCCGACGTGGATGTTGAGCGAGAACCACATGAGGAAGATGTTCCAGATGGACGGCGGCTGCTTCTCCTCCTCGGGGATGCGGTCGATGCCCTGCGTCTCGACGCCCACCTTGCTGTCCATCCACACCTCGAACCGGCGCAGGCCGCGCAGCACGCCGATGCTGTTCTGGATGTCGTGGGCGCGCTTGACCTCGACGACGTGACCGTCCTCCGTGTCCGACTGCGGGACCGAGGCGTCAAAGGCCTTGCCGCCGGCCTCGACGTCGTCGTGCTTCTCAGACTGCGACATGGTTTGCAAGGTCCCCTGTTTTTTTTTTCTTTTTCCTGGTTCCTGGGATTCGACTGTAACCTGTGCAAACAAGGCTGCGGGCCTGGGAGGGATACAATATGTATTCTACCCTCTTCCTACTCTACATCCCGTTGTGCTCGCATGACGAACGGCCAAATCTTATACGTTTACGCGTCTCTCCATCTCGCAGCAGGGACAAGATAGGCTAAGGTTTCGTCCATCGGCGAAATGATAACCATCTTGCGCGTGCAATTGGCCAGGCTTCTGTGGGGGACGTCGCCGCGGTCCAGAAGTGCCAGGGATGCGCTAGAACGACATCCTCCTAGTCCCCCGCTGCTCTGCGATACCATGCCGTGTTCCGAGCGACCTCGTCCATATCTGGAAGGTATCATCTCTCCGGTCCACTCTCTAATCTCCATCATTCCATGGTGGTGTGCCTTGTCTTGTGTGAGTGGCAAGTACTTTTACGCACTCAGATTAGGTATTCAGGGCTTGTTTTGGACCTCGGTAGGCCACGCGACCAACCCCGTTTCAGCTACAATACCGTGATGAAGTACGGATAGACAATCGTGGGATTCTACTCTCAGCAAGGGAAGCAGCTAGATCGTCCATCGTATCGCTCCGGCGGATCTCGGCGCTATCCATTCTGCGGTATCACCTAGTCAGTTACATAACGCGGCCACGCCGATCGGTCACCTTGGGCTTCGCAACGCTGGAGCTGAGCAATCCGCATTGGTTCACCTATCTTTATTTTAGGAGGTACCTATGTGTCGCAACCTGTCGGGACCAGCCGCCCCCGTCCTCTCAGAGACAGACTCGTCACTTCTCTATCATGGCTCCGGACAAAGGGCCCATACAAGTATAGTATATTCTATAGTTTCCTCAAAAGAACCATTTGAAGCCATGCCTAGTCTGCGCAACAACCAACCAAGTTTGCTTCACTTTGTCCGCGTCTGGCACACTGTCGTTTGTATGTCCGGATCCTCCGGTGCTCTGCACCACCAGGCCGCGCCCAAAGGCTGGAACGGTCTCGACATGATGACAGGCGACCGTTATCTTTGCACTTTTCGGTGTGTGCTTCTCAAAATAGCAACCTGAGCCGTCTTGAAGTTGCCGTTGACGCTCACGGCTGCCACGCAATGCCATGAAGCCATCGAGAGAGTCTAGCTGGGGTATCCCCAAAAGTTTTGATATCTTAGCTATGCATATCATTTAATGATGAATTAATCTTATCTCTAATTCTAATTATCCCCGCAAGTGCTCGCATGCGATGCTACGCAACTCAATAGCCTCTATCCGTTATCGCCACATAGTGGTAGGTCATACTTACCACGCCTTGGGCAATCGAAGTCTGGCCGAGTCGTGGACTTTGAGTATGAGCTTCCCTCCAATCGCCAGGCCTTGGTACCTTGGACTTCCCCGACAATCTGTCATGAAAAATCCAGCGGGATGAGCAAACTTGGCTTCCAGCTTGACTACATGGTCATCAAATCCAACATCAGGATGCCAAGAAGATCTATATTTCCATCGACACCTTTCATCGATCTCTTGGCAGCGGGCCTACCATGGTATGGGGCCGTTGGCAACCATCAGGCAGCCAGGGTAAGCTCTGCGCCCACGGGGATTTTGCTTGGCAAGCTCCTCGCCAAGCTTGTTAAGCCCAACCAGACTTATTTAGCTCTTCCTCCAAGTTGGGGTTGCAGCTCAAGACCTTTCCCGTGTTGCAGAAACGTTCAACCAAAATAGATTCATGATCAAGCATCGTCTTCTTACAATGCAACGTGCCTGATGTACACTTCAGTACAGGCGAATAACCCATTTCGTCACAACAGGGATCTAATCAATCTGGTTCATTTTCAAGACGTCGTGTTTTTCCTTTTTCCACACGGTTAATTAACCTTTTACAATTGCTCGCCAGCGCACTTCTGTTCACATAAGTAAGCTATAATTCTCGCGATGTTGAAGGGAATACAATGTTATATGGCTTCTCTCTCCATCTCATTAACGCCGTAGGGGCAGTCATATTCCTCATTACGACCTTTCGACTTTTTCAGTTCTCTAACAGTACCTTTACAGCGTCTAGACGGCGCTACGTGTGCCTCGTGGATAACTCATAAAACGGAATAAGTACTTAAACCTCTTCCATTACACCAGTCGGATCACTTGGAGACATATGCCTCGCGTTTTTAATGACTCTGGAAAATTTCTTGGGTCATGATTGATTATCTCCTCGAATTGACTGTTCTTAAACCGCCTAGTAAAGTAAGGCTCATCCCGACCAGGCTCGCGCTGGATCTCTTCCCACGGAGACGGCAATGGAGGAAGACCAGGATCTCCGACAAATAGTTGATTAGTTATACTATTGCGGAAATGCGGAAGGTGTCTTCTGGTTGTCCTATTCACTCGCATTTCCACTGTGAGATCCCTTGGTAGTTGTCCAAGAACACTCTGCAGGGAACCTCCTGTAACGCACTGTTTGGCAGGGAGTCCTTTGGGCTCTCAATACCGGATTGCGGTCAACAACTCCTTTGCTTTGCTTGAGGCATGCTGACGGAGCAAACAGTCCTACACATGATTCTAGTCACCTCGAGAACATCCAGAGCATAATACCGCGCTTTGGCGCCGGTCAGGCCAGCCGGTTCTCTAGCACGACGCAATTGGCGCAAGAAGAGAGGGCCCCGGTCATCGAAGGTCCGATTTAACACCCACGAAAGGCTATCAAACTCAACTCGAGTTTTGAGGGAGCAGTTTCAGAGCATATCAAGGCGCAGGCTAGCATTGCGTTCTTGTGCACATGTGGAGTAGGCTTCCAGTACTCGGGCTTGATCCGTCCCTGGACCGCCGGGGATGCCAGACCAAGCACACCGTACATTCTATCTCGAGGATTGGTGCAGTGCCGGCACTGTGTTCCCCTCAGGAGGCGGAGGAAGGCAAAGTCGCCCTGTTGAATGACCAATACACAGTTGAACCAGGGTCTATTGAGGAACGTTGTTAATGACATCCAAGTTCTGGCATTATATGGTAGAGGGTGTGACGCTTTGCCCCCCTCAGGCTCACTTGCTTCCGGTGCATTTGCCTTGAAGCCTTCCACTGTAAACTCGACCTAGACTGACAAGTGGCCAATGGTCCACAGCGCATGTGTGCTGTCCTCGGCTTCAGGGCCAAGCCAGACAACCACCCGAGTAGTGAGCGAGTAGACGGCTCCCATACGTTTGACCTGCGCGCTCCGTTCATTTATGGCATCTTGGCTGATACATATTGCGTTTGCTCAAAGCGTGCGAGGACGGTCAGGGTATCGAATGTGCTTTAGCGCGGAGTGCAGATTGTGACTAAGTTGCATTGTGGCCGACTCCGGAGAGCCAGGACTGTCATTGTCGATTACCTGAATTTCTACGGGCTTTCGCGAAGGTCCCCATACGTAAGGTAAGACTTCGTCCTTTGGCTCAAATCTCCACCTTTGTTCTTCTTGTTGATGGCGGATGTCATACAAGGAGCGGTCAACTGGGGGGTCAGGCTACTCCCATCAGTCTAATCCACCAAACAGGCCACGTTGAATAAATAGGTATCGACCTTCGAGCGATTCTCGGACCATCCAGTCATCTGGGAGAGGCTTCTGAAGCTCTACTTTCGGCAGTTTCTTGGACTTGGTACCAGGTCTTTGGACCGGCTTGTTGAGTTGGACATGCGTAAACCTCATTGAAATGCCATCATCTCTCTTCCCCGGAAACAGCATAAGTCAAATCTCCCCCCTCCTCATCTCAAGCTTCTTGTAGATATAGGAAGTCATGCCTCACTTGGGACTCTAAATAAGCGAAACAATCTTCAATGGATTATCGGGACGATGTGTTCCAGGTAGCAAGCTGCTCGATCAAGGTGATCTACTACTCGGCTATATGAGATAGACGGCTCGAGATCATCATCACAAAACGGCGCAGCAGCGATTGAGAATTTGTAAGCCATCAATAATCACAAAATAGAAGCATAAGCAAAAAAAATGTATCCCCCAATAAGCCAGTAGAGGGCACGCATCGCTCGCAGTTGTCGTGTATGCTGCATTTCTGCCTATTCGGGGTGTGGGGTATCTTCAACGATGAGGTGAATTGACATGCCTTCTACAAGTACCCCTGCCAATGTAATCACTTGCCTGCCTAGGCCGGTGACGGAGGTTATGGACATATATACAGGAGTTAGTAATGCCAGGTATTAGAAAAAATTAAAAGAAGTTCAGGGACACAAGAGAACGGAACATCTTGACCTCGTAAGACGCCGCTTGCCTCTGGGTATTGAACGGCAGCGGTAGCTAGGTTAAAGGCCCCGTGGTATCATGACAAATTACTGATTGCAGATACTGAGATAATTTGGCAATAGGCCCAAAAACAGCAACTCGCGGGGCGGTCATCTCCGGTGTCACTGCGAATGTCACTGAAATACTGTTTTCGGCATAAGCCGGTGTATTGGGCATCGCTTCCACACGAACTGAAAGCAAAGTCGGTATGATAGTAAGCGCAGGAAGCCTATCTTGTCTCGTAAGGCCGTCTATTGGGGACGTTTGATGGCGGTTCAAGACAGTCATTTTTGTTCGCAGGACTAGTTGGAGGACTATCTTGGAATATATCTGCTCTCAAGAGTCCTAGAAGTAGAGGTGACTACCAACCCACATTACCACCAGATGAGATGCCATGTTCTCATCATCCAGCTCCATTTGCTGGCATCAACAACATCCATCCGCTCCTTGCCCATAATACCAAGGACCTTTGAGCCAAAATTACTTGTTCGCACGATACAGCTCGGCAAACGGATCATGGCTTGGGTCAGTCTCCCGGGTGTACTCCATCCTGTTCGCAATGTCCCGGGCCAGCTCTGGCCCGTAAACCGCCTCTATCCACGCAAACGTCACGTCTATCCCGGCGCTGATGCCCGAGGAGGTCCAGATGTTGCCATCTGTCACCCAGCGCGCCTGATGCACCCAGTCCACCTCGGGGCGCAGCGCCACTGTCGCGTCCCACGATGCCTTGTTGGTTGTGGCCCGCTTCCCGTCCAGGACACCAGCCCGTGCAGCAAGACCAGAGCCGGTGCAGACGGTGATGAGGTACTGAAGCGAAGGGTACGTATCTTTGATGAAGTCAATGACAGTGCTCACGCTTGGGACCCGTGTCCCTTGTCCGCCGGGGACGATCAGGACGTCAAGCGGCGGTGCCGTCTTGAATGTGTGCGTAGGGACAATGCGTTGAGCAAAGTCAGAGCCAGGAGACTGCTGATCCCCAGTCAGCTTTGTAGACACAGGCTCCAGCGTGTCCGCGATTGTGTAGAGGTTCATCTGGTGATGGCGCGACAGAATGTTGAGCGCATCGAGGGGACCAAAGACGTCGAGGGCCTGAAAAGCCGGGAACACTGCGACGCCGAAGTTGAGGGGTTTGCCTTGAAACATTTGTTAGAGGTAAGGCACTGAGCTCGGTAATGATGGGTTCTTACCTCTATGGGCATCTCCGTTGAGTTGGGACATTGATAGCTTGCGGTAATAACTGAAGTTTCTGGTAGAAAATGCAGTAGAAAAAGACGTGGGTGGGATCGACTTGATGTGGTTTCCAAGAAGCAATCGTCGCGAATAGTATGAGAATATCGACATGCCGTCTAGTAATGACAGGAATAGATATATTACAAGACCTCAGTTATTGAGTGTCAAGTTTTGAGTCAAATCCTTGAAAAGCCGATCACGGACCTGTTTATAACAGGGCGTAAGCTGATTCCTTGCCAGAATGAGGGGTTCTGGGGGCTTATTAATATGCTCATCAGTGCTATTACGGGAGCGAATCACTTTTCAGGGATTGTTTAGGGCTAGTCTATGCAGCATGCCTGGGGTAGGATGACGAATAAATCGTACAGTATTTCGTATTAATTATATAATAGTAGTTATACCCTGCCCTTTTATTAATTTCCTGAGATCTCGTACCCGAGAGATTACTATAATCCCTGTCAAAGTTTGTTATAAGCTTGATCGGATAGCTAAGATTGGTCTCCCAGCATCCGGAAGAGAAAGGAATTATAAAGACCATGAAACCATTGAAATACTATACCCAACTGTAGATGCATTTTCGCCTTGAGTGAGTAAAGCACTATTAGTGAATTCTAAAGCCGCCATAACATCAGTAGAGCAAATTGAACAAACTTCGTAGGACCACCATACTTTACAATATCGAGCCCAATGCCTGCGGAAGATTGAAACCAACAGCAGATGAGATCAATATTGAACAATTTTTCATGATTCATATACTCTCTCTATCCTGTTCCAAAGGCAAGAACTCGGCTTGATCCGAAACCACCTGAGGATTACACACGAAAATCTACTCCCGGATAATCACCCTCAAACCCTGACTACCCGGATACACCCCAAAAGTCAAGTAGTCCGCATACACAGCAACATCGTCCCTGGTCGTATGGTACAACTCCATCGTCGGGCCACTCTGATGGCTCTTCAGCGGGTCATACACATCGTACTTGCTGAAAATCCCAGCCGTAAAGATCTGAAGCTCAGAGTAGGCTAGGTTCATGCCGATGCACTGGCGCGCGCCTTTGGAGAAGGCAAACTGGTAGCTGGAAAGGCTGGGCTGCTCGAGGTATCGGTCTGGGCGAAATTCCTCAGGATCGCAGTATACATCGGGATGCCGGTTGATGATTGGCGCCGTCATACCGATAGCCGTACCAGCAGGGATGACAAACGTCTTGCCGTCTGGTCGTTGGTACACTAGATCCTCATCGGGAGCAGCTCGATCCTGTCTGTGAGAGGCACCAGGATACAATCGGATAGTCTCCTGAATCAGAGCATTGAGGAATGGCAAGTTGATGAGTTTTGAGGGATCGGGAAGTTCATTAGTATTCGGCATCACCGTTCTCAACTCAGCTTTCAATCTCCGCAGCATACTTGGATCAGCCAATAAATGGTAGGTGATGGCTGCCATGGTGGAAGCCGTCGTGTCCGATCCGGCAATGACCAAAACTATGGCTTCATCCGCAAGGCGTCTAGTCTGCTTTTCTGAGTCTGGGATATCGCTGCGTAGAATCTCATGGAAAATTGTTTTTCCTTCAGGTCGTTCTTTGGCTTGTCGAATTCTTTCCACCTCCTCATTCAATCTCTGTACTCCGATGAGAACAAGATCCACGCGAATACAAAGTTACGGGCGACTCACAATCAGGAAGTTGGCAAACACGCCAATCCGAGGCAAGAGCATAGTCATGAGTGCAGGCGGTAAATTGGCCAGGAGAGTTGCCAACCAGTAGACGTGCGTCCCCAGATGGAGGACTCGCTGCGGCGTGATGACATCAAAGAAGGCGGCGTTGCAATCATCCATGTCGAGGCACTTGTCGCCTTCTCCCAGAGCATACGACTGAATGACATCCTTTGTTGCCGCTCTGAACGCACGATTCAACGTCACTGGCTGGCCATCCTTTGCCCAGCCCTCCATACGGCGAAGCAAATTGGTCAGGGTGTCGTTGATGACTGGAGACAGCCGTCTGACGTTTTGACTCGAGAAGTAAGGGTTCAGCACGGCACGACGAGCTCGATGAAGGTTGTGATCCTTGGTGGCAAGAATAGAGCCTGGAGTTTGAAACGCCTGGAGAATGGTCCAGTATCGTTCCCTGCGACGCTTGTATGACTGACAGTAAAGCTCCTCTATGAATGCCGGGTCGTTGACGTGCAGAGTATCGGGCCTGATGCGCACGATCGGGCCATATTTCCGGTGCATATCCTCCACTGCCCAGATATACTGGCCCCCACGAACGAGGTCGTGGTAGGCGTTGTACCAGGAGGTCAGGGCTAATCACTGTCAGCTCAACTCGTTAAACTCGGCCCCGGGGGTGATCCAACCAGCGATTTTGGGTCCCGGGAACTTGGCGAGAGGACTCGAGTACAGGCGGTAGACGCAAGTGATGGCGACGTATATCAAGACCGCAATGGCAGCAATGAGTAAGTAACCCATCTCGATTTAGAACAAATGGCTAACGGAACTCTTTCTACGAGACGTCCCAAGGGCAAAAGCAAAGTCTCTCCTCATCAACAGAACCAAATAGCGTTTTGGTTTTAAGGAAATGGATGCGATGAGCCTTTATCTCATCGAGCCGAGTGCTGACCAACCGATGCAGTGTCACAGTCCCTGCCTAACTAGGAAGCTCCTTGAAGAATATGATCCGGTGGCTTGGGGAAGAGTTTGGCTGGAATAGATAGTGTCACAAGAGATAATCATTTCGTCAAGGGGCTTCTACCAAGGTGGGAGGGGCGTTGCCTTCTGGCCGACAGACCCAGTCAGGGTCATTGGCTCCCTGTTGTCGAGAGCGTCCAGCTTCGTCATCTCACCAGCTAATGAGACGACAAGCCCTACTCGAGTTCCGAGCTGAGCACCGGAGACCACCAGCCCGGCTGGTCATTGCTTACGTTTGGCCATGGGTCTTGGTCACTCTCAGCTCTGTGTATCCATCAGCTATTGTGATATCCGTTACACGACTGCACGCTACGGTCACGTAGCAAAGTCATCGTATCAATAATTCCGCAAGATGCCTTCATTCATGTTCAAACAACAAAGCTGCCCGGATTGACTTGTCCAGCTGCCTCGGACATCCGGTTTGACAACAACTTCAAGTGTCACAGATTCATGACTATTGGTAAATGTGTATATATGGATGTTTACTTGTGGGGGTATTTGTCACAAAATAAATTTGCCGTCATGGTATCCTTCTCCTCCTCCTCGCCTGGGTATATCGTGGAGCTACGACTCGGACCTCAGTATCCTGGGCCAGGCTTACTTTGCCGTCACACCTGAAGCCTTGATGGGAGGAGCTAGACTCGACATGTCCTTTGATATAGGGTGGTTCTGGGCAAACTTTACCATCTGGGCGGATTTCTTTGTCCAGCTTCATCCGTTTTGGTTTGATGTCTCGGTCGGCTTCAGCTTCTCCTGTGGCGTTAGCTTAGGCTCTGGATTTTTGTCCATACATCTTGGACCGTTGGAATTCGGCACCGACATGGAGTTATGGGGTCCTGCAATGGCCGGAACGGCAACGCTTCACTTCTGGTGGCTGTCGCATACCTTTTCAACTGGGGACACTGGACGCTCGCCGGCCAAGTTGGATATCGATGAGTTGTTGGCCATGGTCAGAGACCAGCCGGCTGGCGGAGATGGAAGCAGCAGCAGCGGTAGCGGCAGTGGCAATGTCAATGGCAACGGCGATCAACACACGGAGAAATCTACTGTGGTGGACATCCTTGTTGCTGTGAAGGACAGTATCGTGAACACGACGTCTGCTGCCAAGCCATCTGCAACTGTCAGCAAGACCAACGAAACCACGTCTGACGCTGGTTCCGCAACGGCCGCGAGCAAACCAGACAATAGTCCGGCCATCATCACGACTACCAGCGGCGCCAGTAGCTCTCCCGTCGGCGTGCGCGGATCCCAGCTGGAGGATGTCGTGCAAACGAGTTTTCCCGCCCTGACTGTGATACTCAACGACACTGCAGCCGCGTCCGCATCGGGTCCTTCAGACACCTTGTACGCAGCGCCTATGCAACTAGTAGAGTCCTTTCAAAAGTCCGAGTTATCGATCAATTGACAAGCAGCAATGCCAGCGAGGGCTCGGAAAGGATCCAGCTCATAGGAGCGCCGATTATCAAGGATGTAGCGCCTAACATATGGGGAAGTTGTGAGTTCATCTACCAAACCCGTGACTCTTTCAATACAACGGACAGGATCTAGACTAACGTATTCGGCCAAATTTAGACACGTCAGACCTCGGCTCTCAAGCCAATGCTTCTCCCATTTGTCACGTAATGGGTTATACTGTCAAGATATTGCCGCCGGAGAAGGTCAGCGATGGAATGCCCGTCGTCACGTATACGGCTTATCAGCTCGAGGAGGTGAGCTCTGCAGTAGCGTCTGCCAACACTCCAACATTGGCACCATTGCCGTGGTCCAAGGTTGGGAATGTTGTCTTGCTCAACGTCGCCGATTCAACAGTGATGGCAGCAAGAAAATTGCTATCAACGGAAGTGCAAAGCTTGTGGGCAAGTTTATATCCTTCATCGTAGAGCGCCTCATAGAAATGTATGCCCCGGACATATTCTCATCTTTCCGCATCTCTAGCTGAATCTCCGACTTGTCAATTTTCCTAAACCCTTTCCAAAAGGTTTTCAACCACAGTAGAAAAGATCATCATCAGATTGAATACTAAAAATCTATCTCCTCTTGTACCTGATGTTTGACAAGCATTAAGATGGGCAGTTTTGGACTGGAAATATAGCTACTGTGACTGGGACTTTTGCGTTAAGAAATTATAACTTTAAGTATATAATACTGAGGCTTTAAATAGCTGAGGGAGGTTTGCCGAGCCACGACACCTCAGATGGCAAAGGACCGGATCTCATTACTTTGAATGGAGGATTCAGGACCCTCCGACTAATACGGCTGCCGACAGCCGTATTCATCGGGAAGATTTGATAACACCAGAAATAAGCATAAAGTAAGAAAGTCGATTGGGGAAAAGTTACAAAAGTAAAAATTCTAGCTCTGCCTTATCTGCAATCTATTACCCATTGATCCTGTACACCCCAAGGCCAACCTCCGTAAGCCGTTTAAATTCTCCGTATTATATGCCAAAAGTTGTAAATCCCGTGACATAGAAATCCCAGTCTCGGCTGGTAGCTGTATTTCTAGTTCAAAACTACCCATCCAAGCCCTTGCAGAGTATCAGCTACTGGAGGAGACAGATTTTTGATATTCAATCTGATGATGATCTTCTCAACTGAAGGCATAGCTGTTAGCTGCGAATTGATGTGCAGCAAACCCTCATTTGGCTCTGTAAGGAGCCGTGAAGTCTCTTTGGAAACTTGCATTTCCAATGTTTTCAAGTTGGGGCACCTTTCCTGGAGAAGATTCAAGCACTGAAGGCTATCTTCTCTGATTTTGACCGCTTCAGGCTCACCTGGTGCTTTCTCCACGACTGGGAAGCTGATACACAGGCGTGATAGTGAATCTGCATTGTGGGATCCAATGCAGTTTAAAAAAGATCGTAGGAGGGTGTCTTGTTGTTGAGGCCTGTCTATCAAATGGAAGTAGTTGTGGCTATAGAGGACTGCCTTGGCCTCGTCGTATATTTGGTGATTAGTGTAAAGCAATGCAAGCCATCGCTTGGGTCGATCCGGCGCAAAACTCTCCACTCGGTGTCCAAAGTCTTGGAAAAGATAGACGGGATGTCCCACCGCGAGCACTTGTTTGTAGATGTCCTGGCGAACCCTGACTGGCAGCCCCAGAAGGCCAGCCCCAACCCCGCCAGAGGTTGTTGAGCCCGGTGCGGGGCAATCGTGGGGTGTGTCGTCGGCTTCAAGACCCATATTGAATCGAGGTTTCACGGTTGCCGTCACAGGTTGTTGTCCTTCTCCTTCTCGGGGTTTCGTACCACTACAGTGCTTGGAAGACTGCTCGACGTAACGTCAAGGATGCAAAGCTTCTTGCGAATGTAGCGGAACAAGCCAAGATTTGTTCGGAATCCAGCTTCCACTGGTTGCTGCAAGAGATGGATGGCCGAACAAAGAGAGTGACTAGATTGATATGGGATACAATGCTGCTCTGTTTTGGTATTCTTTCGCAAGCGTACCCAAAAGGCCGAATAGCTGAACAGTTCCTGGCGTGTCGTAGTGGTGGCACCGGTGGACGTATGCGTCTGGGCTACTGTGTTACCATGAGATGTTAGATAGTCTTTGTACGGCAAGGGAGGCGACGTGCATGGAGTCACCGACCTACCAACCACGACGAGTCGGGAAGCACAGCTCGAGAAGGGGACAGTAAGCTGAGCGTACGTATAGGTACCTATGTGATGCATGAAGCAAGTCCAAGCAGAGTCGCCATGTTTGAGAGGCGAAAATTTACACGGTCCATTCCCTGAAAATGTGAATGTTTGCTTGACCCACAGGGCAAGACCCCCGGTGCATTAACCTTGACAGTGTGAACCAAAGTAACTGTTATATTTGTGCACATGATAGCAAATACATGCAGATGATATTAAAGCATAGACAGACAGCATAACCTGACGTTTGGTACTGATTCCACACCGCTGCTCAGCCTGTACGGGGCACTTTACAGGGGCTTGTCCCATGGGGCGAACTAAGATCATGATCTTCAGGGAAGGGGACCAGGTACCTCCCTAACGTTGCAATGTGCCTGATGCGGGGTTTAGGGGCTCCCTGACAAGCTGACAACCGGCGTGTAAGCGGGTACCTTGACTTTGACACTCCCAGCCTACCTAGAAGTGAATCATCAACAGTTTAGTCAACGATGCCTTGGAGATTGAGGAGCAGGTAGCAGAAATGCCAGATGTGATGAAGCAAGGAGTGAGTGAGAACCTACCCCGCATAACAAGAGCACTGCCAGAGCCTGTAAGTGACCTGATAGCCCAGCTCATCCAACGTCTCTTAGCTGCCGTAAGGGAACGCACAACTGGCCGGTACCAAAACATCGATAAGTAGGACTTGAGCATCAATGAACTTCCCAATGCCGTCTTCGACAAGTCAAAAACTTGAGAGCATTGACCCAGCTGCATCGACAATTCTTGGGATGGTCAGAGGCGTAACGGCGGTAAGTTTGGTTCATACGCATTGCGCGTGATGTATTGAAACAAAGAAAAACTGCGCGTGACAGACCGAAACAAAGAGAAACTAACTCACGCATGCACAAAATTCTCTTAGCTTTTCAGCCGCCGACTTGGAGTTCGCCAAGCAGATCGCGGAAATGCCAGAGCAGATTTCCTATAGTGTTGACTGCGACACGCTCGGCCAGAAGCTCGACAAAATATCCACAGGTGATGGGCCAATTGATAGTTCTGCAAACTCTTCCTAACATCTTGCAGCCTCTCGTCTCGGTGTATAAGAAACTTCTCGAGTTCTACAAAACTTCATTCAACATTTTTATCCAGAAAAGGCGCGGAATTGGTCATTAACGTGGTCTTGGACAACGGTTGCTGCCTCGAATTGCCCAAGAACTTCCTCAAAGACGCCGACACCCTTCGAATGCTTGTACAGAAAGTGACACTAGAGATTGTCGAAGACATCATGTCCATGTTCTATGACCAGCAAAGTAAGTTTTTCTTTTTCACATTCGGTTGATGCATTCTCACCCGTCCTTAGTTGGTAGGTGGTTGGGTGGCGGCAACGTGGAGCGGCAGACTGAGTATTATGCCTCCTTGCGACATCTCCGAGCCGATCAGGCTTGTGAATTCTTGCTGGCGGAACCAAATCTCGTAAGCTGGTATCGCGCCATCAACTCCGAGCACTTGATGCTCCTGGGAGAGACGGGCTGCGGGAAGACAGTTGCCATGGCATTCCTTGTCGATGAGCTGAGGCGAAGAAGCGAGCAGCAACTTTCTCAGTCCAAGGTATGCTATTATTATTGCCGAGACAAGGAGACTGGTCAGGCCCTACAAATACTCTCTTGCCTGATCCTATCATTGCTTGATCAACACCCCGGTCTGAAGAAAGAGCTCTACGACTGGTATAAGCAGGCTCAGATCTCCGGCATCTTCGATCCAGCGACGGATTCCAAGAAACAAGAGGAGTTCCTGCAAATGCTACTGCAAGCAATCGATCGACCGGTTTTTCTGGCCATTGATGGCATCGATGAGTGTGATAGAGCCTCTCGAAGCACCCTTCTCAAAACGCTGAAAACCTTGGCGCCAAAGGTCCCCAAGCTCAAGGTCGTTCTGTCTTGCCGCCCCCAACAGGAGATTCTGGATCAGACAAGCGGCATGGCCAAGATCAACATGGCTTGTGACGCCAAGCGAGACTACATTATTGCTGAAAAACTAGTCGAGAGGCAGCTATTCCATCTGTCGACAGACGTCAAAACACTCGTCGTGGAGAGACTATCTCGTTTGGCTCGTGGAAGCGCGGTATGGACCAAGATGGTAATCGAACTTATTGAAGCGCTCGCAATCACGGCGCCTGGCGCGATAAGGCTTTTCCTGGAAGAGATACCGCTACCCGGACAGCTCGCAGAGCTCTATGCCAGCTCGTTTTCACGATGCACCTCCAATGACCCCGAGAACAAGGAGCTTGCCAGCACAGCTTTGAGAATTCTCGCCGTCGCCCGCAGGCCCCTAAGCATCCTGGAGCTCGCCTACGCTACTGCATTGGGGACCGCCCGGCAGGAGGTGACGAGTTTGGCTGCTCTCAACGATTTGGTCGACGAGCAAAGACTGATGCGTTTCGTCTACCCA
Organism: Rugonectria rugulosa; assembly: GCA_023509875.1. Classification (NCBI taxonomy): domain Eukaryota; kingdom Fungi; phylum Ascomycota; class Sordariomycetes; order Hypocreales; family Nectriaceae; genus Rugonectria; species Rugonectria rugulosa. Next base: position 86,401 of record JALNIO010001252.1, read on the forward strand.
TTCATTGCTCGACTTGATTTCAGTGACGTAAAGAAACATCAAGTTCAACTCGTACACCAGTCAGTAAAGGAATTCATTGTACAGGGGTGGACAGAGCGGCTGTGTCTGAAAACTTCAGCTACCTCAACGACGGCCGATCAAATGCCTCTTCATCGACGTGTCGAGAGTCTCGAGAGACTGATTTTGGATATTTGTGTCAAGTATCTTGCCTTGGAAGAAGTTGGCACTACTGGGATATTTTCCGAGCAGCAGGTGGCAGTTGAAGCGCTGCCTCAGGATGTCGATCTGTTCGACGATGAACCAGCTCCCTCTCGATGGTGCTCCTGGGAAGAAGCGGAAGCCGACTTGATTCACTACGACCCTGCTGAGCGTGGCTTCGGCGAGTTCTTCATCTACGCATCTTGCCACTGGATACACCACTTTGGCGCTGTCACTGTCGAGCCTCTCCCGAGCTTGTCCAGCATAGAGAAACTGTGCCAGGCAGGCTCTACACGGCTTGACAACTGGACTGAGCAATACCGACGTCTAGATTGCGCAATCCTGCCCAGATTCGACTTTGATAGCCGTCTGTATGATCCCCTCAGCATCACTGCGCTTTACGGCTCAGAGGCAATGCTACGTGGAATGCTTGAGAATTCCGACTTTGACAAAGACAGATTCCTTCCAAATTTCATGCTGGAAGCTGCCAGTCAGATTCTTGAGTGGGGAGATTTGTCCAGGCTCGAGATACTCCTTGAGAGTCAACATGGCTATCAACTCAAGACCCTTGGATTCTTTCGATCCATCATCGATCGATGGTCTGCCCCCGCCACGGAGTTCAGGGATTGGAATCCAGTGTTTGACCATGTCAGCTACGCGTTCGATGTCATGGTTCAGGAGCAATGGGGCAGTGATTTGCTATGTGCAGCTGCTGGCGCGGGCTGTATGCCCATCGTGGAACGGCTCATGACGAGAGCTCAGCACAACTCAGGGCTCAGGAACGAATTGATGCGTCAAATCCCGCGTGGCGATCTACAGCAGAACGCTTTGTGCATGGCTGTGCGACATGGCGATTTGGACATGTGTCGCCTTTTGGTCTGCGTCAAGAGGCGAAAATGGTTAGCACCCTGACTGTTGGGCCTTGTATTTCAACAGTCTATGCCGGCAGGAGGGATTCCCTTTCGGCCATGACAGAGAATAACGTTGAGAAAACGGTTTTGAAGGATGAACATTTTGAGAACAAGGAGAATCCGCAAGAGATTTTGCACCTTCTCCTCGAGAATATAGCATGGTAGACTAGATCAAGACTCGCAATAGTGGTCTTCAGGCTAGAGAAGCTGTAAAAAATGACACATCACTCATAAGCAATCTTGTAGCCTGTTCATTCCCTGTATTTCATACTGCTTAGATTTTGTCGATAATATTGGAGGATGGAAACAATCCATACATCTCGCCTTGACCTTGAGCTAAGTCACGATCAAAAGACTCACGTCGCAGTGATTCTCTGCAACCATGGTCTTCCCCGGAGCTGAAACGTCTTCACGGGATACGTGTGTCCAACAGTTTAGTCTAAAACATCCCTTTGCCCTCATTCGCTCGCCTCTCTCAGTAAAAACGTAGTGAAGCGGTGTGATGTGTAAGTAGCTCCCTGAAGTATATAATTTACCAGTTCGAGGAAGAGCCTTATCAAAACAACTTGTGCCTACCACAGGAAGTCTAAGCGGTACCTACGAAGCCGAAGGAGAAGTCCATCTTATAAGCCCAAATTCTGACCGTCACCTGGTTCTGGCTCTAAAACGGTACAAACAAGCACGAAAGATCACTTCCCTCAAACCAAGCCCTGTCCTTGTTCCACGCATGCACGATAATATCTCGTCCAATCCGAGCCACTTCCCTCACTTGATTCGGCGTTCCCCAACCGGGGGCAATGGTACCAAAGCTCAGGAGATGGCAGCCTACTTGAATCGCAAGCCGCCATGCATCCTTCTCCCCAAGCGTCCCCAGGCCCTCGACGTAGCCCTGGACCATCCACAGCCCGGCGTCGATGCGTTTGTACAGCCACAGGGCGTACATTTCGCCAATCGTCTCTCCGTGATCCAGACTTTCTACGCCAATTTGGGCGTTTTCCCAATCGATGATGAAGACGGGAATCTCTGAGCCATCTTGGATAGGAACGTCGGGGAGTAAAACACTATCAGCATTCGGTAAGTGTCAGAGCAGCCCTGGAAGATGCGCTCTACGAAGCTTGGTCAAACTCACTTTCCAGTCCAAAAGTCGCCGTGAATAACCGTCAGCTCATCTGGCCTATTCAGCTCTTCCAGGGCTTGTTCCTTGACCTGGATAAAAATATCCTTTGCCTCGGCAAGAATGTCCGGGAATTGATCAACACGTTGGAGCAGCCAATCGAAGTTGATGATGTGTTTGAGAGTTTGCATTTCCTTGTTATTCTTGATAACCTCGTATGGCGCCGGCTTGACTGTATCCTCCGCAGTAGCTTGTTGAAGATCCTGCGCAGATCTGCTGTGGAAACTGACCATGTACTTTGCCAAAGCCAGACCTAGTTGATGACAGTGCGGATGGATGGACTGCGGCGTAGGGGAGGGAAAATGCTTGAGCGAGTAGGCCTTCAGGTTAATTCCTCGTTCCAAATACTCTTGTACCTGGGTGTTCGTCGCATCGTCATAATGATAGCACTTTGGCGTTCCAACTGCGAACCTGGTAATGTCCAGCTGACCTTGCTGAACCACTACCGAGTCAAGTTTGGCCAGGCACTGTGCCTCAACGCGCTGCAAATTATCAGTTATGGCATGCTTTCAGGAAGGGGAAGGTGTACGCAGCGGTGGATGGCGAGTTTGTTTGCTGGATAAAGAGCCATGTAAGGCTCTCCATGTTTGATCACCACATCTGTCGAGCCATCGTCGAGCGGTCGCAAGAGCTTCGCACGATAGATGAAGTTGGCTGAGCCTCCCTGCAAAGCTTCAAGTGAGGCCGCGGCAAAACGTGTCTTACTCAACCATGTGAGAGTCTTGTCGTGGACGTCGTTCGTATGGGATACCTCTTTAGGAGCAGCCATTTTGTGAGATGCTAAAAAGATAGGAGTAAGAAATGCGGCATCAATGATTTCTTCCCACCTTTTATCAATTATTTAATTCAGGTGACTGGAACTCGTCTCGGCAGTCTCACATCTTCGAATTACGATGCCTAGAGTGGGATACCAAGCACGCCATAGTAAAAGGGTTCCAGCTCCTCTCTGGACACAAATGTATACAGCCTTACCCGGTTGGAAAATCTTTTCTTAGACTCTAATTTGGGAAGAAAATATTCACTATCGCGATTATTTAGTCTCAATTGA